>JAPFRM010000960.1:0-14652 GCA_030778325.1 Beauveria medogensis | reverse complement strand
CTTTATCTCCTAGATGGGTTCATGTCATTTATCTTGGTTCCGAGGAAGGCGTCCCAGCCACCTGACGAAGTCAGGGAGGCTGGCCAGCCTTCCAAACTCTAATATCCATGATTTTATGACATCCAGCAATTACGTCAAGACTGCTTGTCTTTTCAACAGAGGCAGAGTTATCCGACAGATACACGCCACTGACAGCAGGGCTCCCGCTGGTCCCCGTAGAAAGACCAGGAGACAAAAGTTGTTGGCACGACGCACCCGCGGTTGCACCCGTGGCATGCCAGCATCATCGTGATCCCGGTGACGGGTATCGCTTTCGACGGATAGCTGCCACAGCTGGAGGGTGATGAAGGAAGAAATATTCAAGGGGCTACCAGTGAGAACATGGGGTTGACTTGTCGCGCTCTGTGGGGCCTACTAAGTGGGTACGACTACGTATTCACCCGTAGAAAACTCGATAGCGCGTCTTAATACTCTAGGGCGCCAGTTAGACATAAATAGATTCAATTCAATTCAATTCAATTCAATGCGTGACTACCATCGCTGGTTTTGAATTGGCTCTGGCTGTAAATGGCAAAAAAGTCTGCATGGCAAAAGGCTTGCCGTTACATAACCCGCATTATGGGTTATCTCCTTGGCGACCCTTACCCCCCACTCGCTTATATTCTAGACAGGAAGCCTGCCCGTAAAAGCTTTGTATCCACTGTCTCATCAACATCTGATATCGTCTGAGTGGGTACTACTGGCCAATCAAATTGACCAAGTCTGACTTGGCAGCACAACTTCCAGCGCGTGGGGGTCATACGAGATGTCGCGATTGCTTTCAACAGGTCTGTGCTGAATCAGTTGAATACTTTGCTTTGTGAAAGGGAAAGATAGCCGCGCAAGCATGATTCAGAGCAGCGTCCAGGCTTTGAGAATGGTCTGATTCCGGGGTTGCCGGTCCGCGTCAGCCGTCACTTATTGATGACGACGTCGAAATGATTTATGATGACTGTATCGGCTCTAGGGAATAAACGTGGAAAGAAATAGAAGACAGCATGAAAGAATTATTATCTCAGCAGAATTCTGGCATCTGGCCTGCCAAATTACCGGGAACACCTGAGATCAAGCGCACGTAAATTTATTGAGTAGGCGCTGAGCTGCTGATAAAGTACCTTGGCGAGCTGAGGGTATTATATCCGGTTATACCGCCAGGACAGGAAGCGCTGAAACTCACCGTGCTATAGAAAACGTCACGCCACCGTGGAGCAGCATCGTTTACGGTGTTGCGTCAGCAAAAGTCTTGGTACCTATATAGTATGGTCGCCAAGTATACACTTACTTTACAGTATTATAGACACTAAAGCCTACCACTGAGGCCCAGCAATACCGCCACCAAAGATTTGCCGAGTTTGCCCAGAATGTCCAAAACAACCAGCGCTTACACATCCGCACCTGGAGGACCCCAGAGTGTGTTGTTGTCTTTCAGGCACAGTAGTCTCGTTAATGTAGCCTTTCCCGCGTCTTTCTTCGTTGAGCACAAGACTGTCGAGCGCAACGCTGCTGCATCAGGTCGAAGGCCTGGGCCAGCCAGGATGAAGCGTTGGAATTGAGGACCGAAACGCAACCAAGTGGGCTTTTGTGGCAGGGCTTTGTCGCGGACTGAAGGTATATGTTGGCTACTAGGGGTATTACGCCTTGGAGCCGCCATTGCTGGACCCTCTTAGGTCTCTGTGGTCGAGTGGTCTACCGAGCAGCCCGCGTTACAGCTTTTGACCCGTGAAGCGACGTGGTTTATGACCCGATTTATTACAATGCTCAGAGTAGACAGTAATGTAGACTAGTCAGGACGTGGGTTAATTCGTAACCATGCTGACCTTTGCAAGCAGACATGCGGGCCAAAATTCAGGGCTGCACCATGAATCAGCGCATTACCTTAACCGGTGCCAAGTCTTACAAGTTAAGATTTTGCAGTTATCGTGTAAGCTTTTATTTTCCTCAATCTCTCCCTTGACATCTATCCTTTCGTATAGATAGCTGTAGAAGGTTCACCTAGACTACAGGATCAACAGACTCTACTCAGACAAAATCACTTTTCATCTACATTACCTACAATTCCCAAACTACTACCAATACACTTCAACTTCACCACGCTACCACCATGCGCCGATCCCTGTCCTTGTTCCTAGGCGCCGCCGCTGGCGTCAACGCGATCATCGGCGGCGAAATTTTGGCCGTCCAGCTCTCGGATGACTCCTTCATTTGCGCAGAAGACTGTGTCCATCAGGATATCTTCTTTGGAACCAAGGACACGTGCTTTGTGAATGAGACCACTATCCGAGTGGACAAAAATGGCCAGGACCTCGAGGACCCAGAATGGGACAACGCCTTTTCCTGCAAGGGAGAAAAACCACGACGCAACCAAGTGAGCGTGCGCCAGCCGAAAAACGGAGAGGAACCAGAGCAGTGCATAGTCCACGGCACCCCCGGGGAAATCCTCAAACCCAAAGAAGTCGTTTGCATCTCCACCAAGATACAACCCGGTGGGCCAGCTAGGAAGGTTTTTCAGTTGTCGGAGATCCAACAGCTACTTCAATCGGCCGCGGGACAGGGCGCTCCTCAGCAGAACAAGCCTGCTACCCAGAGGACCCAGCAGGAGTGTGCCAGGGAAGCTCAGCGACTTTTCTCGGAGTGCAGGGGAGAGGGGAAGGGGTTCACTGAGTGTGAGGAGAAAGGCACGGTCGCCCTTGAAAACTGCCGGAATGGGCAGTAAACATGCAGCGGACAAGGGCCACACTATTCACAGCTTAGGATGTGCTTGTTCAGAAGGCTCAAGTATGGAGCCAGGCTCAGCCAGGCAAGCTCAACTAGCACTCCCTGTTAAGATCAAGGCAACACCGATAGTGACAAGCTCAATGACTGCCTTTCACCTGGCGTTCCACTATAAGATGCCTCAATCGTGTACAGCAGCTTGATGGGTTAATTGGAATTCACCCTATTCGTCTTTGGCCCTTTCTAATGTGAAATTCCTCTGTTTTTTCTACTTTTTGTCGATGCCCATAGGTGGCACTTGGCCGTTTATTTTGATTGTAAGTTTTGTTGCAAATTGCTCACAATCAGCTATCTTCGTGTGGTGGTCCCTGGACTATCGTGGCGGAACGCGTTGGAGACGCGATCGTAGTGGAGGCCGCCACTGCCGAAGCCTGCGCTTAGCGCACCCTCACAATAGCGAAAGATATCAAGCTACGAAGCCCACGGAGTCCAAAACGCGAACACACGTAGTTGTTGTGGAATTTTCATATCCATGGTACGTGTACACTACTCATGGCCTTTTAACTGCTCAAAGGCTTTCCACTTTGCGAGGCTTGACGCGGGTTGATGTAGGTACATTTACTCCATGACGTAAGAATGCATGGTGCACATGAGTAATGTATAGTTAAAATCGTCTCCGCGGCATAACATCATCGAGTTCGAAGAGCAAGGATTTAATTGCACCCCTGACCCACAAAGCATGCCCCTTCTTTCCCCCCCGCATACCGAGTTAGAATTAACCATAGAATCGATTACTTTTCTCGCTTAATCCCGAAACGCTTTTTTTCTATGCGCCGACTAGTCCATATAATTCGTCATTCTTCACGAGCGGCCTCAAGTGTCATGCAATCCACTAGTCCGTCATGGATAGCAGAGTCGGTCAAGGTGGAAGTTGACCTATAGTACAGGCGTTGGACCATTCGATCATCTAGTTATCACTTGGCATGACTAGTATGTTATTACTGATATGCCAATATCATTACTGATGTACCTCTACTTGGAACTAGATTTTATAGTTTTTAGTTAATAGAATAGCCAGGCTGTAAGTATCTTTTACATGATGTTGCGACGGGTTAGACCCTGGGAGACACGGGCCGAAACCCTCGTTTCGTACCCCCACGGACCCCCACGGGCCGAGCCACGCCCGCGACAGCGATCACGGTGACTCGGCCGACTACACTGAGATATTTTTTTTTCTTAGTTTGTAGTCCTTTCTCTTTCTATCAAGCTCACCAGCCAATTGAGTAAGCCCCTCAAAACACTCACAAATGTATGTAGTTACTATATTGACTAGCTTCTGGCGATGTGGCTCTTCTGATAATTACAAACCCAGAACAGTGGGGACCCGTACGATTCTCCCGTAGGCGGACTATCCACTGCTATGCTGCCCCTGGCGTCCTGTCGAGAGCGACTCAGGCGCAATACGAAGAATCATCAGAAGAGTGCAATACCATGTGTACATGCGAGCATAAATACTGCAAGATGCCCATTAAAGAGTTACGAGTTGCTTCACTATCCTATCAGCAATAAACACTTGCCTCAACTGCTTCCTATCTTTATTCGATATTATCTCGCTTCTTACCAGTCTACTTGATTCGTCTTCATCATGGCTCTCGAGGCTGCTATTACACTAGCACCGTTCTAAGACGCGAGTCAACTCCAAACCACCTCCAGGCTAAGGCGTCGGGGTAGCCGGTAATAATAGTACGTGAAGGACTATAATACTAACGCGGTAAAACTTTATATGATCGACGTCTCTATTACGGCATATAAGCGGCTAATCTAGCTATAGCTGTTACGGACGCCTAGTTTGGGCCTTCCGCAGCGGAGCTCGCGTGCACGTATATAGGTGTAATCAGGTGGCCATATGGGTAGTATTGTCATTACGAATTCTTTATAGGATTTTGGCCCTACAGTTAATTATGGCAGAAGTGACTGGTTGATTCTTTGAGCCCCGCCTAGGTCAGCCCATCATAATAGCGGTCCGGACCTTTGACATAGTCAGTTAGCAGTACTCGTATTATGAAACGACGCCCTGTTACGGAGCTCGGTACTGACTTACTCTAGCTCACTCGCTGGAGGAGACACAATCTTTATATTGAAAAGGATATATATGAGATACCAATTTACCCTGTTGATAATGCTTAATCTATCTACGGCTGCAAGCGGACCTAGTGACTCGCGTGGCCATCCCGTCTTCAGAATCGAACACTGGCACAAAGGAAAGAATCCCTATTCTTCATAGGACGGCCTGTTGTTGCACAGCTAGGTTTGCATAATCCTGTTAGATTAGCAGTCACAAGTAGTACATGATAAACATACATGTATTCTTTCCCACTTACTATATATATTCTCTAGTAGCTTCTCTTGTGCTACTCTCAAAATCCTATACCCTCTTACTATAAACATCACCTGATCCATTCAACTATTCAATTTCTCGTCAAGTTACCAAAAGCCTCAACTATATCGTTTATAAAAACCGGTATAATGAAGTACGCTACTCTTCTTACAATCACTGCTACTCTTAGCACTGCCTTGGCCCAAGGCACGAACGGCAAAAAGCCCTTTCTAAAGGGTACTCAGTACGATTGTGCACATGCGGCCGTCGAGACAGAGAAGTGCCACGGCACAAAGAATTATTGCGAGATTCCTTATCTTCGCAAACAGGACGGCTATAAGACATTTAAAGAATGTTTTGACGACCATGAGCCGAACCCGAACAAGTCAACCCCGCAATTTCCAAGTGGCGCGACAAATGCTCAGAAAAGAGAGATGATTGAAAAGCTATGCTTTACTAGAAAGTTTTTCGGTAACAAGTACGATGTGTCTGAGAATGAATGCAAAGGAAAGCTTTATCAATGTCTCGGGGAGCAAGCGGGTAAAATCCCTGAGCTTGACGTTATTGTCGAGTGTCTGGATAATAAGTTTAGTTAAGTTACGAGTCATCACCACACGACTGCTAGCTTTTGAAAACTAGTGGTTGCCAAAGCTCGCTAGCAACTAAATCTAGGCACTTGTAATCTTAAGTTAAAAGGATAACTAGCTTACAGCTATCAAAAGCTGCCTGAAGCTGATAGCTGGTAATAGCCTTTAAAGGCTTTATCTAGCTTAAAATCTATATCTTTCCTTCTTAGCTATATCAAGTAGCCCTTCTTTGCATTCAAATTTGAAATCAAGTATAGTAAAAGATGACTCTGGGCCGTGTGATATGTCTCTGTTGGCCTCTGTTGGTGGCGCGTGATTTGGCAGGGCACTTGTACGGTGGACGCCGTTGAGGAGAGAAGTATGTAAGCAGGGGTGAAAAGCGGTGGCACCTTACTGTCGGATAATGCTGTCTCTGTTGGTTCAGTACGCAAGCGTTCTGCCTGGGTGGCAAATTCTGTCGTAACACTGCTGCCTGCCAGGCAGCAGTTTCCAGAAGTATTTAAGTACAGGATTGTTAAGTTTAGGGAAGGAACAAGCTTTTGAATAATAACAGAATCAATGACAGCTAACTGCCTCACATAACGTGACATCTACCTGTCTGGTCTCTACTATCTTTGGCAGACTGGCCACTGTCGTCTCCATGAAGCTGGCTGCCGTTGTTAATTCTGAAGGCCACCAACTTAGAGTTGGATTTTCTTAGTTAGTAACTTGAACTAGCTAATCTAGTATTCCACTAGCCATGGGAGGTTATTGTCCGAGATAGAGCGGCCAGGCGGGGAGACCGCCATCAGAACTCTAGCGTCTAACTTGACACCGTTTAGGTGTGCAGGGCTAAGCGTTCAAAAAGCTCGGTATCAACATAGGCATGCTTTCGTCGGCCTAGGGGTGCGGCTATGGACCTCAGACCGAAAGCGACACTCGACTTGCGACGCGGAACGCACAGAGCCATCAGTTCTGTAATTACGCAAATGCGCAGCGGCAAGATTGGTCTTAATGCGTACCTCCACGCCATCAACAAAGCGGACACCGATAAATGTCAATGCGGCTATGGACCTCAAACCTCACGACACATCCTGCTCGAATGCCGCACAAAAGCGTTAACATCAAACTATAATATCGCCATTAGAGAAGCATAGTCTACATAACACCTAAGAGCAAACTCTCACAGCTCAAGGTGTAGAGATAGTGTCCACAAGATAAGCCCTATGCTAACCAATGTCTTCTACCTACAGGATTCAGCCAGCTAAGAAATTGACGGAAGGCCACAGTGCTGGCTTTGCGGCATAGGACGATCGAAGCTATCATTAGGATACGGCGTTTGTAGAGCGGCCCTTTCGCATAAAATCGTCAAAGTAAGCTCAGGCCTGGCGCTAGAAATATAGGACGGGCAAGGGGCGGTGCTTGGCCTCTATGCTGAGATTAGGTCCCTACTTAGGACAGGGAGTGTCCTGAGTGGGAATTCATGAGGAAACCTAGGAGGTCTCTAATGAGGAACAGTGACTTTTTCCTTGCTGGGTAGTCCACTGTAAGTGGTCACCACAGGTGACCCACTTTTAACAACTATACCTGAGAAATAGCGAGCTATGATAGAGTTTTGGGCTCATGGTTAACTTGCAAACACATTGCAGTTTCACCAACGTCTGCTTTTACCTAGCGCATTTTCTATCATGCTTGGATAATCTGTCAAACCGACTCTATTTGTTGTCTTAAACGTCAGCACCTACTGCCAGTTAAGAGTTCTAGTGTGCAGACCCTGTAGAGGGTTTTCTCCTGGTCCCACCACAAACCAGCGACTCTTGCGACCGTTTTTCGCATATCCCACGGCCCGCTGACGGACGAAGAGTCTGAACGTGGGTACCTTTGAGCTGATGCCATGCTGGATGGATAGTTTGTTCACGTTAAAGAGAGCGTGATGGGGGAGCTAACCCAGGCAACCCACTACTCTAACTCAAACCAGTGTGTCCAATAGTGTGAAACAATATATTACCAACTGATTTTTCTGACATCATAGGGCACAAAAAAGCCAATTTTGTTGAAAAAAACATCGCATTGCTAGAGTTATTATCGTGTTGCTGAGCAATTATCGTGCACGTGCCATGATGAGATACGTGCGCAATATGGTCATATACTGTCTCGTATACTATCTCACACACTGAACTCAACCAATTACATATAATGTTGACAGATTTGTAGTCCTGTGCCTCTGATTAGGGAATCTGAGCGGCCTGCTGGACGAAAAATACACTACTACACTATTCCTAAGAAACAGACTGACCGTAACTTAGAATAAGCTACCATCATATAAGTAGCCTACGAGTAGTAACAGACCAAATATAGCCCACGTAACTTGACTCAAGCTAATTAGTTGCATGTCATGACTTTGCCAACCTTGTTTACCTATTGTTTGAGGTATCATAAGACACGATAGGACTTAGCATATATAGCTTCTAACATGATTCAGGGCATAAATGGACGCGTAATCTACCTTTCACTACTAACTACAACTTATATAATTGCTTATTAAGCACTTTCTATGCTTGGTATTTATAGTAAGTAAGTAGACTACCTAAACTTACATATCTAAGAGACATCTACTTTTCACGCTACTCACTAAATCTACGTTCGCTCGCAACAGGCCACCAAATACATCACAGCTCAACAAGATGAAGTACCTCAATGTTTTCGTCATTTGTGTCGGGCTAGCTATAGCCGGGCCTGTCCACAATCCCCGACAATACACCTCCGCTAACAAGATCGAGTCAATTTGCAAGGAACGTGGGTGGCCTACGGCCGCTACTGACATTCACCCCACGTCCGGCTGCGAGTTGAAGAAGCGCGATTGCGAGAAGAAAGGCAAGGTAGATGAAGAATTACTCACCTGCTTAAACGTTATCGGCAAGAACTGCAATGCTGATAGCGAATGCGGTGATGGATACACCTGCCGTCCAAACATCAATCATATCGTTGGAGGCAAACTATGCGAGCCAAGAAAGGAAGAAAAGCCACAGGAAGAGCAGAAAGAGACAGGTATTCAGGAAAACAGTCTTTGCCACTAGACTACAAATAAATCAAATCAAATTTGGCTCCAGATCTGAGTTAGTTTGAAGCAAAAATAAATTCAATTTATTTTGATTAGCCTTCCTATTGATTTGATTTATTTGACCCATTTGGCTTATATGATCTCACTTTTCTCCCAAGAAGACATACACTGCGAAGCCCCAATAATGTCCGCTTTAAAAGCTGTCTTCTGTGTTGTAATCATTTGCCCTGCGAGACCAAAAAGCGCTTTGGCTCGGAAGACATAGCTGGAACAAAGAATAGGTCAATGGCTATCCTAGACAGCCGCGGGTACTGGCGCCGACGAAGAAGCCAGTACTGACAGACATCCCAACAATCAGTACTGACCGATTCAGTGCAGCTACTACTCCCTGGCTGCGTGTGACGAGGGCCATGTTTTGGTGCTTGCAGTCCGGCAGGTTTCGCAACGCATACGCCATGGCCGCCAACTCGCCTGAAAATGGGTTCTATTCCATTCGTGCCCCCAGCGTGCGAGAAAGCTTCCCGCTTCGAGTCCACAAAGCCACTTCGAAACCTTCTTGCACCCATCCCACACAGTTCCAACCATCCGTATCTGATCTTATTGGGATTTCGGCCAATAAATTTATTAGCTCGTCGGTATTTTTTATCTTAGCGACCAGGATGCGAGCCAAGAGCTTTGTGGTGGGGTTATCGGTAAGATTGATCTTGTCGAGTCTCCAATTCGTGTTCTTGGTCGCCGGCTCGCCTATGAACTGCAATGTATTTTTGACATGGCTTTGCTGTCCGCGATGTCCTGGTGATTCGTGCTTGGGTGCGATAATGAAGGCCCAATGGTACCTTCACCTTAAAGTTATCTACGTCATTTCCCAAATATCGAAGCTAAACGTACTTGTCTTCGCGCCTAGGCATCCGCACCGTTCCTGATCTTACAAATAGAGCCACATAGAGACGATCCTTGTTTGACGACATGATTTAATAGGGCCTGACACTACAGCAGAGGTTCGCGGGGGGCGGTGGGGGACAAAAGCGACTGAAGCGTCACGAAATTTCTAGGCGACGACGCGGCAAGGTAAGCACGTGATATGCAGGGGGATATGGCTTGCTCTATAAACTGAGAGGTTTGCCGCAATATGTTGTGTTTCTATGACTGGGCTGCCTTCACCATGCGTCAAAGTGAGGACAATAAATAATAATAAATATGGCTTCCATAAACAAGTTCCGAGTTATATTGTGGAGCTTGCTGCAGCTATCACTGGGGCTTTTATCTTGGGTCCGAAATGAGAAGATGGCGAGTCGCAGGGGGGGATACCGTGCCAGAGAAAGTCTGACTATTATTGATATATTCCTGGATCAGAAATCTATTCGATTTTTTTCTTTTTGTTTTTCCTGGCTCTTTTGTTCTGCCCCTGCCTCTCAACACTGCCACTGAACAACATGACATGAACTTCTCTGTAGTGATTGCAGATCCCCTCTCTAATCTAATCTTCCTCTTCAACTGCGTTTCTGAAAGCCGTTGGTGAAAGTAAATAGTGCGCGCCTAGCCTCATATTAACACAGTGTGTGGCACATTGCTCAACATAAGACAAATGGTTCATTTGAAAAGCAAAAGGCCATTTTGCCCATGACTGTAGATTCGACAAGAGCCCTATTGGCTGGAAGCCACCGGGCGTAATAAACAATGAATGAATGTAGATTCGACGTGTAAACCAGTCATAGCTTTTTGTGACAGCCTCGGCTCCAACCACGGCTACCTAGAACAAAGCATGACTGCCGAGAGGCCGCCGAGAGGCCGCCGACGACAAGTCGCCCATAAAGCTGCCTATGAAAGCGCCTCGACCTCTGAGTTTTCATTGCCAAGACACCAGCACAAAAGGTTCATCACCCAGCCTCAACTCTGACAGAGTACGGATTTAAAGAAGGTCGAATTTAGCCAGTTTCAAAAGGCAAGTGGTGGCGTCCTTGTGGGTGGTACTTTTTGCTTTGCTTCGCCACGATAGTGCACTTGGCGACAGCGCTAGCGACGTGAGCTGGTTGGCTGCCGACGGGGATCAGCTGCATGAGATGGCCGATTGGCCCTGACAACTAGATGAGGCGGTGGGGTGAATTTCTCAACGATTCTTGTTAATAACTCTGAAAGTGCGGGCGCTTGGAAGTGTGCTGCTTGCTGGAGTGGTGAGGTGAGGGGACCCACAACTCAAACAGAGTCGGCAAAGTACTTCTCCAACTTGTTGAAGTCCCTGGAAGAGAAGCCTCACCTGCACTTAATACTGGACAACAAGTCGGGTTCTATCGCTATTGAGATGCCACGACTCAAATTGGACTTTCATGTGGAACCTGAATCAACAAAAGTTCAGTCGCGCCAATTCCGCGGGATGTACATCGACTCTACAGCCAGAATCAAAGCTAGTGAATCGTGCACGTGTACTGATACATGACTAAGTCAGGCCAGACAAATTGCACCTTCGTATTTCCGCATTTTTTAAGTCTATGTTTTGCCCGGTTTCCCGTAGCTATCTATGATTAGCTTACGAAGAAATGGAGAGTGGGTTCCGTTGTCGGGACATTCACCTGGTTTACCCGGACTTGTGTGAGATCTCGCTTCTAGATCACCTTACTAGGTATTCATGACTCAAACATGCTACATAGGTCATATAAGAGCATAGTTATACGAGGTGCTGCATCTAGGCAAGGCACGATTCATGAAATCCATGTTTGCAGATGAATTAGAAATGGGAAGCCTCAGTCGGAGCATCAGCTGAGGTTCCCAACGGATAAAATGGGTCAGGTGTTGCACAACTGGGTTAAACTATATTCGTATAACCATGCCCTCACCCTGCCCCCACTAGTTATTTACTTGTGGCTCCTAGCAGACAAGACTTTGGGTCACGGCACTTTTATTGGCTGTCGCTTATTGCTGGTTGTCAGTGGTACACTAGGCTGCTTCTCCAATAAAGAGACGCAGCATTACAGATATTGTTGTTTGCTCGTATTATGCTTGTCCACTATAGGCATGGACCAGGTAATGACACATTATGCCTTGGCGACGCGTGACGCACCAAGCCATACCAAACAGCAAAACACATATACAACCACGGTAGCCAAATGTTACCACGATGACGGATATACACCTCGTAGTGAATATGTCAAGTGTAGTCTATGCCTATATTGGCTTAGATAGTTAAATGCATGAGACCAAAATAGAAAATGAGGATGTAAAAGCGCGGATATAAATATATCATGTCTATGTACGTCTAAAACAGCCTATATCTTTGTGCTCCGACACATTTCCTCTTCGTGTTTCCCACTCACCCCAAATCCAGCGGTTGAAGAAGTCAAGGGATGAGACGGGCTGATCCTCGGGCACCATGTGGCCAGCCTCATAGATTTGCATAAAGCTAAAGTTGCCAGAGTGAGTAACCTTTCCGTACTCCTTGCCGCTGCCGCCGAGCTTCAAAGGCTGGACCGGAGCCTGATTAAATGCGGCCTTGCCGGGCCACTCGAGGGCCTTTGCCCAGGCGCGGTTGCCGAGCCAGTTGCAAATGTAGTCGGCGTCACCCGCGTAGATGAGAACAGGAATCTTGGCCAGCAGGCCGGGCACAACACGGTAAATGGGCTTCATCCAGTCACCAGTGCTGGAAAAGGCTTGGTAGACGCTTCTTTCGCACAGGGTCCATTTGCGCTCTACGCCGATGGCCTTCCTAGTGTTGTTGCTGTTGAGGAACTTGGTGCTGTATTCAACCGTTTTCTCATCGCTACCCTTTCGAATGTCATAGAAATTTCGGCCAGAGCGCCTGTAGACGCCGAGAATGTTGTTATTGCAGTAATTTGTAGCACCCTGGCAGGTGGAAGGATCCTTATGGTTGTAGCAGCTCTGAATGCGTCTCTGGCACTCTGGCAGCGCATTGTCCATGTCACGGCAGTCCGACTGGCTCAATACAGCGTCGTAGCCACCTTCGCCACAGGCCATGGGGCGGTAGTACTTGTACTGAGTCAGAGGCTCCGTCATGCCGTTACCAACGAGGATAGACTTAAGGTTGATGTTGCGGCTGGCGTGAGACAGGATCTCGGCGGCTGTCACCGGGATGTAGTGGCCGGCGTAGGACTCGCCCGAGATGTGAAAGTCCTGCGTAGCGTACTGGGGATACTGCTTGAAGAAAAAGGTGAGTAGCGAGTAGAGGTCCTTGGCGCTGGCGACGCTGGTGTCGACGCTGGTGCCGCTGTAGGAGAAGCCCGTGTTGACGGGCTGGTCGACAAAGATGACCGAGGCATTGTTGTTCCACGAGTAGTTGTTCCTTACAGGCTTCAAGTCGGAGCCCGGGATGGTGGCGGGGCCGAGCTCGGTCAAGAGGCCGTTCATGGAGGAGCAGCCAGGGCCACCGTTAAGCCAAAGGACGACGGGGTCCTTAGCGGGATTATTACGAGACTCAAAGAACCCTAGCCAATGTTAGCCGTTCTTATGTGTGAATTAAGTCAGTCAAGGCGGTATACTACATACAGAAAAACAGGTGCTTGTCATTGACATCGTCGTCAATGTAGCCGCTTAGCTGCTTGACGTTGTCGACCTTGAGCGCAGAGGGGTCGACAATTCTCGAGCGCAGAGTGTAGTCAGCCAGGTAACCATCAGTCTTGGCGGTTTCGGCAGATCGCTGGCTCAGAATGTCCGAGCCATGGAGGATGTGATCCCACTCGCTGTCAGGAATGCGTTCGACACTACCATCAGCATGAACAGAGGCCACGAGCCCCCCGAGGAGAGCAGACACAGAGAACTTCATCGAGTATGAACCTAGAACGGCTAAGTGAGAATATAAGTCTGAACGGGCAACTGTATGTACTTGAGTTTAGGAGGGGGGGGCGGCTGGCGACCTTTTATCCTTTTCAAACTGGCCCTACATACTTATCTGGACAGTTGCCCGCTAGTCGCTCGCTTCTTCTGGATTCCTTTATCCTGCAAGCCATTACGCCAATTCACCGAGTCGCGCATCGTATTAATGTCCACCGAGTGACCATCTTTCAGCCTATGATGATCGGCCTAGCGCAGTAGTAGGAAGGTCAAAGAACAAGTCACAGAGTTGCGCCACATGGGCGACCAGTAGCATTGTCTGTGGACAGCATGGAGCAACTTGGCCCATGCCCAGGCAATGTCCCAAAGAGGAAAGTTAATAAAAAAGCATGGGCCAAGCCCAGTTAGCTCGCACGCGAGAGTGACCTGTGAGCGATCGGCTAGCCTCACTTATTCAGCAGTTCCGATGATGAGCGAGGCTCTTCGAACCAGACAGCTGGGAGGGACATCTCTGAAGTGAGACAGAAAAACGTCGATAAAAGATTGCTAGATCATCCCACCTGAGCATGTTTCTAACACATGCTCCATGACCCCCAAGCGCTCGGCTAAACCAAGTTGAGCAAGTCGTTGATTCAGGTTGTAATTTGCGCTAATAACTAGAGATGGATGCACAGGACCTTGAATCATTCATCAGACCCTGGGAGCTGACCCGTGCTTTATTGAGTACAACAAATGATAGTCATGCTTCGCTTTAATAACAAACTCGTCAGTGATCATTCCTCCACACGGGGGTTTAAGACCAAAAATCACCCAGGCTAAATAACTCAAAGCCAAGCTCAGCAATCTAAGTATCCCGCGCGGCCCCTGAAACCTAAAACGCAACATACATCTAGGTGGCACTCGCCCCAGAGATCAGGTTCCGGCTCACTTGATGCGGCGTGACAAAGAACAACCTTGCAAAGAGACTTTTGCGGGCCGGCCAACCAAAAGCAGCAGCCGGCCAATGGACAGGGTTGGAAATCAAATAAGCGACTAGTCATCTACTAGTCATCCACTTTTCTACCCCACTTTTAACTCACTATCTTTATATAGCTATAAAATATTATACTGTATAAAAT
>JAPFRM010000958.1:0-48810 GCA_030778325.1 Beauveria medogensis | reverse complement strand
TGTTGCCTGTTCAGACCTCTCTTCATTCCTGTAATAACACAATGCAACCGTTTTACTTATCAAGCTTCCAGAATGTCTTGTGCTTCCCCCCCCCCCCCGCCACTGGGGCTGATGAGTGGGCGCAGCGCGACTCCGCTAGGCTGATTGACGATGCCTGTCTTGTCTCCTACTCCGTAATACACAGGACGAGGTATCCATTCAACGTAACCCAAAGGAAAATATAGGCAGGCAACGCGTTGCTGTCGAGTCGCATATTGACAAAAAAAAACCGGCCCCGGACGCTAACGTATCATGATGGAATTGCGAGCTGCACGTCCCGAAACATTGAGGCGGCGTCTTTGTACGGCAGTTGAGAGCGAGAGAGAGAGAGAGAGAGAGAGAGAGAGAGAGAGAGGTAGACAGAGAGAGACAGTCGAAAGCAAAGACGTTGATTTTGCGCATCTCGCACCATGCAGACCAGCTCGTGCAGCCTGCAGCCAGCTCCGCGCAGCTTGCATGGCATGGCGCAGGTCAGCCGTGGCCGCTTTGCCCGTTCAGTGCCTGCCTGCTTCTAACGAGCGATTTCTTGTTCGCATCGTCCTTGCCGACGAGTTTAAATGTTGCGTTTCTGATTGAGTGCATCGTGGCATGATGGATGGCCTTTATTCATCGCTATCTTGTATCATTTATAGCTATAGTTATAATGTCGCGCCGTACCGAGTACGAATCGTCCGAGGTAATAGCTACTAGCCAAACACAAGCGCTTAATGCATCCTTCATCATCTCGCATGTGCCTCACGCTACATGACGACTTTTCATTTCCCATGCTACGAAAGCTCCTTTACCGTCTCTCTTTCTCTCTCTTTCTCTCCGCTCCACGTCTTGGCCCTCCTACATTGTACATCAAGCCCCAAAACCATTCATACCTACAGGTATACACCATTCACAGCCGTTTCGACACACACACCCCTCTCATGACATTCATAAAAGCACAAACCGGCCCCTTTGTAGTCGTGCCGACGAATCCGCAACTATTATCAAGCCCCCGCCCCAGACGAGGACGAGAAGCTGCCGCTGCCAAGAACGACCGGCGGAGCCTCGCAGCCTGTCGTGTCTTGCTCGTCGTGTCACATCGCCTTGCCTCGGCACCGACGAGCTGCGTGTCATGTTCCTCCAGTCAGGTTAATAGGCAGAAAAACAAAACAAAAAAAAAACCGGCAGCCAGTTTCCCCCAACAAAAGCAGCGGTAAGCAAACACACACAAGTCACATTGCCATGGGTGGTTCTTGTTCATGTATTTCCCTCAACATATACCAGCCCAATCAGCATGCTTCATAGGTGCCGTCTACGGGCTTCACCGCAACAACAGCATGGGCTGCCGAACACAGCTCCGACGCAGAAGAAGGTCTTGTCTTGCCTGCAAGATATCAAAGAAGAAGAAGAAAGAAAAAGGAAAAAAAAAAAAGGAATAAAAAAAAAACGGCGGGGCACCAGGGCTTGCTCGCGTGGACGGCCATTTGTCTTTGACCCCCTCAACCCCCATACCCCAGATTGCCCATGCCAGTAATTACCAGCAGCGCTAATCTGTACTGTATGTACAGATTCATGTTTACGAATACCAGTCTGTATGTTTATTAGCTGCTCATGCAAGTCCAGTGCGAGACAATTTCTCAAAGAGAATGCAGAAACCTGTACGATCAAGGAGGGTGTGTGCATCCTACAATGTTCCCCTACAATGTCACCCCCCCCTCCCCCCTGTGGCCGAATCTAGGGCGACGCAGCGCTTCGAGTTGTGACCAAGGGCCAAGTTCATGCACATGGACATAAGTCGTAGCAAATATAGTTGATTGTAGCATTTTGTTTCTTCAGCGCATGTGCGCCGACAGTTTTCGTTTTCTGATATCGGCACCGCCTAAATTACGCCTGCCAAAAAGGACGTCTATTCATGTTTCCCCTTGCCGAGTGTTGTGTTGAGCGTTGACGGCCAAAGCAACCAGAATCCAATCTAAACGAAACACCATTGTCGTCGCCTTGTCCATCAGCGCCCCCTTTTTTTTTTTTTTTCTCCAAACCACAACCATATTCTTAGAAACCTAATGATAACGAAATACTGGTAGAAAGTCCATCTGTACACGTAAAGTACTCTGTACTTGTGCCAAAAGCCCACACCCCTGAGTCTGGGTGGCGCTGGCGGGCGCGCGCGCGCGCTGCTGCTACTGCTACTGCTGTTTCAATAGACGGCGTCATCATCATACAGGATGATGAAGAAGAAGAAAGACAGCGCGCGGCTTTTGGTCCTATGACATTTTACTTACACGATAATCTACGTACTACGTTACTTGCTACTGTCTACATCACATCCCCTCTGGAGTTCAGCCAGCCCCCCTCTTCGTTTCCGAAACACTGTCTCTCCCGTTTAGCAATCACCACCGAGTCTGAGTCTGACAGCTGCAGTTTGCCAGCAAGAGAAAAAAAAAAAAAAAAGGAACACGGACTTTTGCTCAACAAAGCACCGGATTGGCTCGTCCACGCCCGAGCCTAAATAAGTTTATTGATCACCAGGACATTCGCAATGCAAGGCCTCGCTGGCGCCTCGCGTCTCGCCGTCTTTGGGGTGTGGCGTGGCCCCCCCCCCCTTGTTTTTTCTCCAACAAGAACCAAGCCAACAATGATTTTTTGGGCAATATTCGTATGTAGTCACTGCAAGCCCTTTTCCTCTCTCTCTCTTTCTCTTCTCTTCCCGCCTTGTCCCACTGCCGGCTTATACCAGTACACGTGGCTCGCCTCGCAGCCGCCTCGCCTTTTTTTTTTCTCTGATCCTTTTTTTTTTTCTTTGCTTTTTATTTCCATGTAAAACACGCAACATGTTCCGTTTTCGTGTTCTAAATTAGAATTCAGGAAGAACCCCCTTCTTTCTGTCATTTTTGATATCCGCCCCTCGGTTCATACTCGGGGCGGAGAGAAAGCGAGAGAGAGAGAGACAGAGACAAGCAAAGAAAGCGCCCCTCCCTGCCTTTCAAGCCCTCCGCCCACGGGTATGCCCGTTTCTAGCGCCTGCGGCTCCCCTCATCCGTTGGCTTTGGCTTTGTTCCTTCCTCCAACTACCCCGGAAGTGGCTTGACGTTGTCAAGGCTGAACCTTTTTGGACGCGTGATGATGTGTTTTTGTCTTTGACATGGCCCTTGGAACAGGGATGATTAGATACGCACAGCGAGACAACCAGCAGTGACTTTGCTGCAAAAAAAAAAAAGAAGAAGAAAAGAACAAGCAACTAGTTACCTACAAAGAAATTTGCCAATGCATGCATGTATGCGCTGCAGCATCATCGTCATCCTCATACCGTCATCATCACCATCATCATACATCACTATTCTCTCGCCCCTTGCTCCCTCCGCCTTCGACCGACAAGGAACGCCCAACATCATCAATCCCAGCGGAGCCTTGTGAACAGCGCCATCGATGACTAGTCTCAGCGTATAGCCTATTCCTCTTCCACCGAGAATTGCACAGATCAAACTCCCAGAATGTCTTGGTCATGTCCCCTTCCACCCCTGCGCGGGGCGCTTGTCTAGTCCGTACCTACGTGGCCTGCTTCATTGGGCACAAATGTGCAATCGCGCCGCAATGACAGCCTCGGGCTGCTTTTCTCCCCTCGCCGACAGATACCATCATCACGCCCCCCCATCCCATGCAGCCTAGGCCTTGCATGTGTCCTACTCGTGCAGCATGCAGTCATGACTACAGTAGCCTCGAATTCAGTCCCCCAACCCCGCGAAAGGCTTCATGTCCCCTATCGAAAGTAGATGTCCGTCAAAGACACCAAATGTCTAGGTTGGACTCTATTCAGCAGATGTCTGGGCTGAATTATATTCAGCAGTTGTCTGGCTGAATTATATTCAGCAGTTGTCTGGCTGTGGTTTCGCCAGCAACACACTTGCGTCCACGTCGTACTGTATTTAGGACTTGGCCCCATTTTCAACCTGCACCACACTGCAATAGACTCTGCGGCTCCCCTGTTGCGCTTCTCTTTCTTGTGCCCTTGATGCGATGCTGACTAAATTGTAGTTGCTCAATGACTCCAGCTACTCCGTAAACCAACTAGTCAGCCGTTGTGCCTAACCGACGACCCAAGATAAGCAATGGGTCAGATGAGCGCAACCAAGACAGGGTTTCTCATGTTAGCTGCTAGCAAGACCTTGTGTGTTTGCTTTCTTCAGAGGCACATGGCACCGTGCAGGTCTTGTCTGCAAGTCTTGAAAAGGGCTGAAATTCGGACAAGAGTGAGACTCGCTGCATCGACAGCCGGGGGGACCCTGGTTTAATTTATCGGCAAAGCCGCAGTTGGCGACCTCGTCACTCCCCCATACATTCTGCATCCTGCAGCGGACTGCTGTCCTGCTGGCAGCTCGCCTCAACTGAGCGATGCACTGTTCGCGAAAGCCCACCGATGACAATTCGCACATGGACAAGGAATTCAGCCATGTTTCCCCCCCACTCCCAATGTAGCTGCGCGATGAACGCTGATGTACTGTTCTTTTTGCGCGACGATGGGCCAGCGCTTTAGGGTAGGCCTTTGCCATGCACGGTGACGAACCCCGGGCATGAAAGAGCAGACGAGGGGCATGCAAACGATCATCATGGACTGCCCTTTGCCGAAATGGGCGTCCAATCAAGGCCAATTGCACGAAATTCGGCTCAATTGACGGGCCCCTTTGCAGTCAGGCCAAAGGCTACTTGTGAGGCGGCCTCCCCGATCCCCCGCGACTGAAGCAACGTTGGCATGGTGAGCATAACAATAACGCGCGACATCCCATCGAGGAGAACAAAGAAGAAGAGGAAGAGGAAGAGGAAGAGCTCGCGTGATCCAAGTCTCGTAACTGAGACGTAGACCGCATTCCAGACCCCCCTTGCATGGCCAATTGCCACTGTCGACTTTGAACACATTGAGTCAAAACTTTTTGCAAGACGTGGCAATTCAAAACCTGCACACCCGAAAATATCGCTTTCGCACAACGAAAACGATTCAAATCATGGTGTGATGGGATGGCTACCGAGTAATTTGCTTTCCTCGCTTGCGGCAGTTTTGCCCAGAAAACACGCTATTTCTGCATATTCGCCTGGTTGCAAAAGTGTCTCGACGTGCAGGGCCGGGGCTGCTTCATTACGAATATACCGCGTCGCCGCCGTCAGAAAACCTCATTTTCCCGCTTCACGCAATAGCTCATGAGCACCTATGTCCAGGGATACAAGGCAATTTTATGCATGCAGCATTCGCTTTTCCCTCCCCTCATCGCCGAATTGTTACACAGATCGTAAGCCAAATGAATCAATAAATAAATTAGAATCAATAAGGGAAAAATCCCCGAATAATTCATGAGCTAGTCTGTCCGTCCTGTGCCCTCGACGGGCTGCTGCGACTAGGCCTTTTTGTACAACACATGCATATCATTTATCCCTCAAGGCGTTGCGTTGCGCTGCGTTGCGCTGCGTTGCGCTGCGTTGCGTTTGCAAAGGCCAATATCAGGTCGCAATTGGCCGTTAGTAATCCCTGTTACATCGCGACTGCAACCGCACAGATGGGTTTGGACGGGACCGTTGGAGTAGCATCCAGCAGAGACAAAAAAGTCTTACCCTCCTCTTGTCCAACGTCTAGCCATAACTAGTTCATTCGTAATCGGCCCTCCGCGTCCAGCCTCGGATATCCGCCCCCAATCTCCTGCTCTTATTTCCCTTTTGATGGACGATCTGTGTCCCTCCCCCCCCATATTATACCATATTTTGGACGTTTATTCCATATTCTGATTTAAAAGCGCGCCAGAGTAAAACACACACACACACAAAAAAAAGATTTCACCTTTCAAAGCAACGCACATGTCACAACTCACCTGCATGCGACTAGCCGGTGAAGAAAAGTTTGTCCAAGAAAAGAGACAAAAACATGTCATATTTCCCTTTGATACAAAGAGGAGAAACAGAAGAAACAGCAAAAGAGACGAATGCGGACTGTCCCTTTCTCCTAAAAAAAAAAAAAAAATAACAGAAAAAAATAATAATAATATGATAAATAAAAACAGCCATGTCGTGTAACACGAGCTGTCACTGTCCCGCCGCGACAAAAGGACAGCATGCGCCAAGCCAATGCGGCCGCGATTCTCAGCCTTGTGCAACCCCCATTCCCCTCTTCTCAGCTTCAGGTGGTAAGTTATTCATGGTATGCTATTATCAGATGAGGTTTTTTTTCACTCCTTCTCTTTCTCAGGTCATGCTTGTTCGTAGAGCTAAGTGGTACACCCGGCGCACTATCTTGCCGCCCCAGACTTAGTCGCAGTTTCAAAGAACCCTCTACCCAGAAAAAGAACAAAACACTTTTGGAAAGGTGTCCTCAAGTTTGGTCGTCAAAGTCTATTCAGAGGTTTTATTGCCACAGAATGCACAGTATCGGGAACAATAACCGTACACCATCATCTAAATTAGAAAAAAAAAAAAAAGAATGGTTATGCAGAGAGCGGCTTTTTGGCTCGAATCTCGCGAATCGTATCACGCGTCCTTGCATTCTCCTCAAAGCTCGCCTTAATCAGATCCACAACCTCGTCCACCGTAAAGTAGAGACTCAGCTCGCTGTCGCACCAGAGATACTTGACCTCGTTCAGGTTGCTCTGCAGAACCTCGCCGAGGTACTTGAGACGCAGCCAGCTTGGCGCGTACTGCGCCGTCGCCGGCACCTCATTCTCTGTCGGCGCTGTATCGCTGAGCTTGCTGGGCAGGAAGAGGTCGTCCAGCTCAGTCGCCGCCGAGATGAGCTTGGCAATGTTGTAGGCTTCATCCTGACCAATGGTGCTCATTTCGAGCACGTCACGAATCAGACGCGTGGCCAGCGTGTCCACGAGCGATCCAATAGCCTGCGACCAGACAGATCGTGCAAGAATCGTTTCCCAGGTGCTGGCCATGGTCCGTATGCGTGCTGTTCCGGCTTCCACAGCTCCCTCCATTTCGTCTTGCTGTAGCAAGCTTTGTGAGTCGCCCAATAGATCTTGTAATACGGTCCGTTGAATGCTCATTTCGGCAGCGTAGCTGCGGTTCGCAAAGCTCTGCAACGTCTTGATATCGTTGTCGAGGCGCAGCATGGCTTTTGCTCGAGGTGTTACATCTTCACGTTCCTTCCAGTTGGCGCTGAATTCCCCAAGCTTTTCAGCCAGATACATTGCGTCATTATACAAATACCTGGTGCTGTTAGTCAACTTCTTGCACAAGTATTGTGTCAACGTACATGTTGCCTCCTACTTCAAGAGAGTAATAATGAGGCGAAATTGCTCTGAATAATGCCAGAGCAAAAGTTGGCAGGCCAAAGAGACCTGGTGCTGTTCCAGCCACGAGACTGTACTCTTCATTCTCTCTCGTTAGGGCCAAGCCATCCTCCAGTACTGAAAAGATGAGTTCCAAGACGGGCTCTGGCATGGACGAGATGCTATATGTTTCCTTGAGAATGAGCTCGCGCGTTTCGTCGGCTTGCAGCCTTGAATTTGGGGCCACTATAGCAGGCTTTGGCTGGACGGCTCTTGCATCTGGCCCAGGCTCAGTAGCTGCATCGTCATCCCATCCCCAAGCGTCGGCACCGTCATCTCCGGCTGTGTTAGCCTTGGCACTCTCTTGGTTTTCATCTGCACCCTCGCCCCAACCACCCCAGGCGTCGGCGCCGTCATCTTCTTCCATCGGTGTATCTCCAGTATCTTGAGTCGCCTCGACTGCTGGCTCTTCTTCGTTCCAAGCAGCCCCCCAATCATCATTCCAATCCGCAGTATCTGCCGCGGCGCCAGCGCCCGTGGTAGCAAGCTCCTTGCCTTCGGCAACAGTAACCATGTGCTTTTCAATTTTTACAACCTGCTTCGGGTCTCCGATACCGCCCGTGAACCTGTTCCGTACACTATCAAGGGCTGTATCGCGACATTTTCCAAGCCAAGTCATTGGCGCCTTTTCAGCCCACGTAGAGATTCGTTCCAGGCCAGTGTATCCATTTTCGTTCAATGCTGTGCAGAACTGTTGTGTCCGTTGGATGACGTGCTGAAAAGTGTCCATATTTTGGAGTGATGAGGGTACGGCCTTGTCGAGCCAGTCGTCGATGAGTTTCGGTATCACATCTGCAACCATTTGGCCGGAGAAGTTGGGTAATAGATCAGCTGGAAGTTTCTTTGCAACAAACAAGAAGACGGTCTCGAGATCTGCTAGCAGGTTATCAATGGAGTGATCTGTTGGCCTGGAGAAGCTAAGTTCGTCGGCATTGGCAGAAATGCTCATTAATGAGGTGGCGTGGTAGTCCATACGGGGGGAGACGATGGACGTGTCGAGGTTGTGCCATAGCTGTTCTAAGCGCTCGTCAACTTCCTTGTATGCTTTCAGCCCGATGGAAGCATCTGTAAGGGTCATGCTGCCGTCTTCAGATGTGTCGCGAATGGTGATTTTGCGCGAGTCGACGTCAACGTTGACCATGGATTTCCATATTTGATTGAAGAGTTGGTAGGCCGACGACTTTAGCTCAAAGGCACGAATGTCGAGAAGTCGCATGACGCGACTTGACCGTGCTGCATTGACATTGCCCAAGGCGGTTCGCGACTCTTCCAGAAAGTGCAGAGACTCCAGAATGCGCTTCTCGGCAAGCGCCTGCTCGGCCTGAATTAGCAGCGCATTGACTCCCTTGATGCTGCGCAGGACTTGGTGCAATTGCTGGCTATACTGGACCTCGCGATTTATAAATTCAACCTTTTCTTCTGCATCGAGGATCGCTTCGCCGGATACGTCGGGCGCTTCCGACTGGCGAGTGATTTCGTTTGCCATGGTCTTGGAGCGGATGATGTCTTCCTGAAGCGATTTCGCATTTTTGGCCCAGACACTAACGTCATCTTTCGTCTCTTCATTTATTTGATGAATCTCGGCCTATGGATCGTTTAATCTTTGTTGCGCTTCGCGGCCGGCGGCGGCGTCATACCTCGAGCTCTACCCCTGCCTGCGTCAGGCTGTCAATGGCGGGCTGCAGGTCGGTGCCTGAGACGGGCGGTAGAGTGTCGGCGTCTTCTGGGAAGCGTCCATTGAGAGCAAATGCCATTATGGCATCGCCAATCTTGACTGGATCCATAGTGGTAGCCATGCTGTCGTGTCTGTTTGCCGGAAGCTCCAAAGAGACAACGACTGTCACCTGGCCCGCCTGTTGTTGAAGCTGGTGATCCCTATCGTATCGATTACTAATTCACAGGCATGGTCGAGGCCGCGATCGGCGGTTATGGCCCTTCACCGGTGGCGCTGTTCAGTGGTCGGTTTGTGCAAGCTGTCAATTTCAGGACAGCTTGTGAGGTCATCCAGACATAACTAGCTACTAAGCCTAACGAGGCGCGTAGGCTATGTAGCCGTCAAAGCCCAATTGGGTTTAGCGTCTCTTGACCAATGGTCGCAGTGCGTTGCACCCCACCATGCGTCTCGACTTCGAAATAATTGATGCGCATGTTGTGAATCCTACTCTTGACTCACACACCTCACCTACAGTAGAAATACTGTTGTCTACGGTGTTTAACGCTGAACCAAGTACGTGTGACCCCAAATGACAATGACGATAAGCCGTTGCTCTTTCTTGCAGTTTCTTCACCAGGCGTTCCCTTGTTTGCTACCCCGCCATGTGCCCGCCATACTAGTTCTTCACGTAAATTGGACAGCACCTAACCTCCGACCTAGCATACCAATTCGACAGCAAGGTCAACCGCCGAAATATTGATGGTGCGCTTGTATCGAGAAGAGATATTTATCAGAACCCTAGCTTTTGGTACGTGCTGCGTGAGCGCTCTGCTGACAATTCTCCAGCGGTCCGAGTAGACACAATTAACTCTTTCGTAGGTAGATAGCTCCCGACACGATGCCTTCCGAGAAACGCCAGTCTGGGTTTAAAAAACTCCAAAGCTTTGAGACCGACTATGCGCCCTGCACAATCACCCAGTATGTCTCCGAACGCAGTGGCATGCAAGTTGTCGTTGCCGACCGCAAAGGGCCCAAGATCAACGGCTACTTCACGCTAGCCACCGAGATTCTCGACGACTCTGGTGCTCCCCATACTCTGGAGCATCTCATCTTCCTTGGATCCAAAAGCTACCCCTACAAGGGTCTCTTAGACAAGCTTTCCTCGCGCGCATACTCTGGCACCAACGCCTGGACCGCCACCGACCACACTGCCTATACCCTCGAAACCGCAGGCTGGGAAGGCTTCTCGCAGATTCTACCCCTGTACCTCGAACACGTTCTACTACCTACCCTTACCGATGAGGGTGTAGTGACAGAGGTCTGGCATATTGATGGCGAGGGCAATGATGCTGGTGTCGTTTACTCGGAAATGCAGAGCGTCGAAAACAATGGCCCCGAAATCATGGATCTCAAGGCCCGTCGCCTCCTTTATAACAAGAATATCGGCTTCCGCTATGAGACAGGTGGTATGCCTGGTGCTCTTCGTATTCTCACCGCCGACCGAATTCGCGAATTCCATAAGGATATGTACCAGCCCCGTAACCTCTGTGTCGTCATTGTTGGTGAGACGGACCACAAAGATCTCCTTCAAAAGCTTGATGATTTTGAAGACAGTATCGCTGATGAGATTCCTGGTCTCAACACTCCATTCAAGAGGCAAGTTGACACGTATCGTGATTCACGTACCCCATACTAACTTAGGCAAGACCTTGGGTGGACTCCGAGCAGCCTCAAGCCTTAACAGAAACCATTGTGACTACTGCCGAATTTCCTGACGACGATGAATCTACTGGTGAGATCCTGGTTGGCTTCTTTGGCCCCAACTGCGTCGACCTCATTGCCACATCTGCTCTCAATGTTGTTCTTACCTATCTCTGTGGTTCTTCCGTCTCGGTACTCGAGAATATCATGGTTGAAAAAGAAGAGCTGGCTAGCTCCGTTTCACACTGGTGGGATTCTCGTCCCAACTCTGTCATATGGCTACAGCCTACAGGCGTCGAGGCGAGCAAGCTCGAGTTCGTGGAAAAGCGTCTTTTCGAGATTCTCAAAGACGTCGCCTCTAAGCCTCTGGACATGGATTACATGACCGAGTGCATAAAGAGAGAGAAGCGGCAGGTTAAGTACCATGCCGAGAACTCGGAATCATTCTTCTCCACCAACATCATTACAGACTACCTCTTTGGTAAGCGCGACGGTTCTACGCTTAAAGACCTCGAGAGTCTGCGCGAGTACGCCGTCTTAGAGAAATGGTCAGATCGAGAATGGCGCGACTTTATTAACAAATGGTTCCTCGATGCTCATCACATCTCTATCCTTGGAAAGCCCTCCGTCGAGCTCGCTGAAAAGACAAAGAAGGCGGAGGAAGAGCGTGTCGCAAAGCGCAAGGCAGAGCTAGGCAAGGATGGACTTGAGAAGCTCGCCACGAAGCTCAAGGCCGCTCAGGAAAAGAATGACCAGCCCATCCCGCCCAAGGTCCTTGACCAGTTTGAGGTTCCCGGTACCGAGTCTATACATTTCATAGAGTCCGACACAGCTCGCTATGGCAAGGCTAAGGCAATCGGTGCTGGCACTGGTGCCACTCAGGGTGTCATTGATGCAGCTCCAGCTGGCAAGCTACCTCTGTTTATACAGTTCGAGGATGTGCCGACCAGTTTCGTCCACATCACCATTCACCTCGGCACCTCCAAGGTGCCGGTTGAGCTAAAGCCTCTGATGCCCATCTTCTCCGATAACTTCTTCAACACCCACATTATGCGGGACGGCAAGCTCGTCAACTTTGAGCAGGTTGTCATGGAGCTTGAGCGAGACAGCGTCGGCTACGGCCTTGGTTCCGCACGTCTACTCGGCGACCCCGAAGGTATCGCCATTCAGTTCCAGATTGAGCCTGACAAGTATGCGGCCGCTGTAGAATGGATACGTACCATGATGTTCGACTCCGTCTTTGACCCGCAGAGACTCAAGGCCGCCGTGTCCAAGGCACTTGCCGACATTCCCGAATCCAAGCGCAACGGTCAAGGCATGGCCGCGGAAATTGACTCTGCCATCCATTTGGACCACTCGAGTGTGACCGTCGCAAAGCGCGTCCTGGTGCGCGCTGTCTACCTCAAGCGCCTCAAGAAACTTCTCAAGAGCGACCCCGATAAGGTCGTATCCTGGTTCAACACAATCCGCACTTCACTCTTTACCTTTGAGAACCTTCGCTTCCTCGTTGCCGCGCGCATCTCCACACTGCCTGACCCCATCACGACCTGGGACAAGCTCGCCGCGGCTCTCAGCAGTGAACCCAAAGAGATGATTTCCGTCCCGGCGCTGTCGGCACTCCTCAATGACGAGGGCCGTAAGCCGGGCTCCGTGGGCGCCACCATTGTGCCCATGGCCTCTCTCGATGGCTCCTTTAGCGTCAGCACAGCCGCCGGCCTGTCGTCCTACGCCGACCCGCGCCTGCCCGCCGTCATGGTGGCCATCAGCTACCTCGAGCAGGTCGAGGGCCCGCTGTGGGTGGCCGTTCGCGGTGCGGGCTACGCCTACGGCACGCACTTTTCGCGCAGCATCGACGCCGGCGTTTTGTGCTACCGCGTGTACCGCTCCCCCGACGCCGCCAAGGCCATTACCGCCTCGCGCGAGGCCATCCGCAAGATTGCCGACGGCGAGGTGCCCATTGACAAGCATCTGCTCGAGGGCAGCGTCTCACAAATAGTCGTCACCTTTGCCGACGAGCAGTCGACCATGCCGAGCGCCGCGCAGCAAAACTACATTCAGGGCGTCGTGCGCGGGCTGCCCAAGGAATGGAGCAAGGAGATTTTGCGCCGCGTGCGTGCCGTCACGGAGGAGGAGATGAGAGCGGTCATGACAGAAGTCATTCTACCGTGCTTTGCCCCGGGAAAGAGCAACGTGACCATCACCTGCGCCAAGATTATGACTGAGGTATGTATCCGCATGTTAGCGGTGAGAAGGGAAAAGCAAGCTAATGACGACTATAGAACATGGAAGCGTCCATCAAGGCGATGGGGTACAAGGTGCAGACGCGTGAACTTGGCGACTTTCATGATGATTACGGCCTCGCGGCGCCGGAAGGTGATGACGAAGAGGATGAGGAGGATGATGAGAATGATGAGGATGATGAGGATGAGGATGAAGATGAAGACGATGAGGACGAGTCTGATGAGGAGTAGCAGAGACTATATGGTTTAAAACTTTAGATGACAACCTCGCAAGACAAGAAACACGACAATTCCACACATTGGAGAAACGAACATGACGTGAACGAAGCCAAGTTTAGAGTAAATGTATTCAGACTACATGCATGTGCGACGCGACCTGATGCATCTTTTTTAACTGTACGAAATCAATTTGGTGTAAATTACTCAGAGGCACATGCGCGTGCCGTGCGACACAACCTGACGCATCTTGTTGGACTCTTCATGCCTATAGTCCAAGCAACGCCCTTTCATGTCCGGATTTTACAAGCATTCTAATGCATATTCCCAACGATTACACCGTTTTCTGCTGCTTTACAGCTCCTCGCGGCCAGAGGCCTTGACGACTTCCTCCTTGTCTTCGACGACAACCTTGCGGTCGCTCTCCCAGCCGAGGGCCTTGAGACGTTCCGACAGGTGGGGGTGGGAGTAGTGGTAGCTAGCGTACATCCAGTCAGCGTCCATGGTGCTGAGGTTCTGCTTGTGGAGCTTGATGAGAGCGGTGGACAGATCCGACTTGAAGCCGAGGCCAAAGGCAAAGTCGTCGGCTTCAAACTCAAACTTGCGGGAGAGCATGTTGAGGGCGAGCTGGAGGACTGTGTCCATGGGGGAGAGGGCATCGGAAAAGAGAATGAAGCCAATGACGATGGGGTGAATGTTGAGGAAGCCGAAAGAGGCGTAGAGGGACCTGTTGTTGATGAAGACGGAGAAGAGACTGAAAATGTAGAGCAGGTTAATTTGAGAAATTCCAAAGAGACGGGTAGTGTGGCCGAGCTTCCAGTGGCCGAGCTCGTGGGCGAGAATGGCGAGCACCTCGTCCGTCTCACTCTTCTCGAGCAGGGTGTCGTAGATGACAATGTGCTTCTTCCAGGGAAGACCGTAGAAGAAGGCGTTGGAGTGTGCGCTGCGCTTGCTGCCGTCAATGACGTAGAGCTCCGAGAGGGGAAACTTGAACTTGTCGGCGAGGGCGTTGACTTTGGTCTTGAGCTCGCCGTCCTCGAGCGGGGAGAGCTTGTTGAAGAGGGGCTGGATAAAGATTGGGTAGGCGGTGATGGCGAAGAGCTGGATGCCGGCGGAAAAGGCCCAGAGGTAGAATACGAAGCCGGTGCCCGTCTTTTGGATAATCTTGAGGAAGCCGGCCAGGATGGGCGGGACGACGACGGCGAGGATGAGGTTGGACTTGATCATGTCGGTGACAAAGAGCGCAGGGGTCTGCTTGTTGAAGCCGAATTTTTCTTCGAGGACAAAGGTGCTGTAGAGCTTGGCCGGGAGGCCGAGCAGCTGCTGGACGAGGATAAAGGTGAGGACAAAGACAATGGAGTGGCTGATTTCGCCGGAGAAGCGGGCGGGCGCGAAGCGCAGCAGCCAGTCGCCCGTCAGCGACCACAGCTTGGGGAGGACATCAAAGTGGATAAAGGCAAAGTTTTGAATCTGCGACCAGAGGCCGCTGACGAGGCCGAACTGGGCCTTGGCGCGGCCGTAGGCCTGGGACTTGTCAAACGTGTCCTGCGGAATCTCCTTGGCGAGCACGGCGGGCGGCTTGGTCGCCTGCAGGATGCGGTACTGGCGAAGGGTGAGGAGCGATTCGAAAATGTACTGGCCGACGGAGAAGCCGAGGATGAGCTTCTTCCAGGGGAAGAGCGGGCGGTCGAGGATTTGCGCGAGGCGCTGGGAGGTGGGAAGTTAGCTTGGGGGTTTGTAGGTTCGATGCGATGGCTGTGGCGATGATGATGATGGGGAGTCTCGGGGCCGTATGCGCCAATTGACCGAGTCAGAGAATGCGGCATACCTGAAGAAAGTCCATGATGACGAGTGGGCTAGATTGGTAGCCGACGACGTCTGGACAAGTGATGAAGAGTGGTTTTGGGGTGAAGGAGTGGCTTCTCTGAGATTATCAAGTGTCAACGCGGCACACGGCAGGCCAGGGTGTCCACTTGTGTCGGGTTCCTGATTTCCCCACAACTTTTGGAGATGGCGATGCTAACAACGGCTACAAGAAGCGGATGCAAAGAAAATTGGAATTAAACACTTGTTCACTATTTTCAGCGTCAAGGCCAATAAAGCGACGAATTCCGCCAAGAAATCACGAGATTTGGGGTGCCTCTGTTCCTCCTAAGCGACTGTGTCTCGATGCAGAGGTTCCTCAGGCTATGGTGGGATCGACAGACTCTGCACTAGCAAAACTACATTTTGCCTGATTTTCGGTGGTATTGACCGTTGATTCCCGTCTTAAACCCAAGCGCCAACCGCTCTGGACGCGGCGTGTCGCCAGCGACCCCTCCTCGTCATTTCGCCATCGGGTATCGTCGCTATCAACGAGAACTCGCCTTTGAGCGTGCATCCGTCATATAGCTCTCACTGTGCTGCACCCTCCTCGATTGGCTCAATAATTGAACGCTAGAATAAACTCGACGTGTTTCTTAAATCGCGGGAAATCCTGTGCAAGGTAGCTTCAAAACCAGCCAGCCTTCCTGGCTTTGTCGGGTGATTGGGACAAATTTGCTCATGAGCCGGGACCGATTTTCAAATATGAGATTCATTCACGAAGTGGTAAGAGACCGGCAAGGAGAAATTATCGCGTAATCATCTCATTGATGGCGGCAGCTTGCTAGCTGGAGGCGTCAACCTTTTTTTTTTTTTTTTGCAGTCCTCTCTAGCAGCTCCAATGGACAAAAACGGCTCACGATCACACAAAGTCAAAATACTCAGCCAATTTTGCGCCAAAGAAAGTCAATGCTGCGACCAAGACATTCAATGCCCAGTCAAGGACCGCCATTGCTTACCCATGGCCTTGGAGACTCATACATCTAATCAATCTGGGCGTACTTGATAGACACAAAGTCTGATTCTCTTCCTTTGATTACGAGTTACGACTCCGCTTCGCTCTTCCTCGAGTCGGTTCTTGAACATGTTTCAGAACTCATCAGGAGATACCATGATGGAGACACCAGCGACGCGATAAGGACCACTTTCGATATTTGATTATATCAATGAAGATACATGATAGCAGTCCAAGTAGGACCGAAAATAAAGGCGTCGTGCAGACTGACGAAGACGGTCATGCCGACACGATTTATTGTTCCGCAGTGGTGTCGTGGCATTTCTCCAGAGCTCTGACTTGCTCCGCGCACAACTCGATGCCAACATCATAGAAGCAGAATTTTCAGTGGCCCGATTATCTACAGGAGTAGACTGACGAGGACTCACCCGAGCATGCGCACTGGTTCGTCTCTTTTATCTTACGGTTACTATCACCGTGTATAGCCGGCTTGATAAGGTGCTCCGTACGTCTCATTAGTACGCTGAGCTATAGACATTACGGATATCCGACATGTTGCAATATTGACTCTTGTTCGCCGCAGCGGGGGTGTCGAGCTATCTGGAACCCGGGATGCAAAGCGCACAAGTAGGCCGAAAAAGACCAATCAAGTTCGCGCGATAGGTTCGGCCTTTCCGCCATGCAGCGGCAGGGTCCCCGGACGCCACCAACCTAAACCACGCCACGATACGGCGGAGGAAACTCGGCAGTTAGCCAAGAGTGGGCGTCTTTGCGCCAATATGCAGCAACATCTGTACGTCGTAGGTCTTTGACTTGGAAGTTTTTAGAGATATTTTCAAATTTTCTACCAAGTTAATCGGGACACTTTTCTCGTCTAGAGTGGGAATGGTACCCTTTGATGGAGCAGGAGCCGTCGCCGCGCGGCCGTCTCATGACTCGCGAGCGGAAGGTTTGCAAGTTGACGGCTCGTCTTTCGAGTACGTGATACGGTATTACTCGAGGGAGCTCGAGATGAAGAGTGTCTCAACGGCAAAATGTAATAAGTAGCTGCGTCGCCTGCAGTTGGAGACGGTCCAAGCAGCACCGGCTACATCGACTACATCAGCAATTCTACGAGTGCAGAACAGACCTGTTTAGAAGCAGCATCCCCACAAACATGCAGCCTCATCTTCTCGCAGCTCTGCTTGCGCTCCAAGCCGTCGCTGCTCCGCAGTCGCCAGACAAGCAGCCGTCTCCTGATGAGCCTACAGGTAATATCGTGACTGACAACGGCATCGAGCTGGACACCAGTTTCATCACCGAGCCCTTCTTCGAGATTCTCTCCAACTACACGGACCTTTTGAACAGCACTGTTGACGCCAACTTGCACGTACCGGTCGAACGCCTCAGAGCCCGGGCCCCGAGGGTCGTGACAGCAGAGGCTGCCTCGAACATGAAGGCGCCCGGCCACGGCGCACAGGGCGTCTTTTTCCGCGGCGACTCACGACCACCGTCGCTCATCTTCGCCACAGGCTTCCAGCCTCAGGGCAGCGATCCGAGCCTGATCAATCACCTCAGCTTCGCGGGCAACTCGGGGTTGGTCTCTCTCACCCGAAACCCGCACACAGCCGAGCAGTACGCCTTTGGCCGTACAGGCAGCAAGACGGAAAAGGGCTACATCTATGTCATTGCGTATAAGAACGTCCCGGATGGCTACTGGTTGCCTGGGATTTACCCGCCGGAGAAGAATCCCGCCGTACACCGTAACCAAGAGTTTGCTGTGTTGGGGACCGTACCTGCGGAGAGCATCTCGCACGCTTTTGAGGTCACGCGCGCGAAGCCATCCGCCAGAATGACGAAGATTAGGAACGAGGACTATGTCCTTAGGCGGTCATCCTCGTGCTTCTTCTCAAAGCGCGCCATTTTTTGCGACCCAGCCAAGTATATGGAGAAGGCGCCCAAAGGTAAGCTTGTTCAGCGATTCAAGGACGTTATCTCACTAGCTAACGATGACTGTTCCAGGTCGCAGGATCAGACTCAAGGTATCCAAGACATTTCGTGTCAGCGCTCGAGCCGGCGGTGCCGTGGCGTTTGCCGTGCTTTCCCCTTACGCGCACGACGTGCTAGATCTGATCAGGTCGTGGGATAACCCCATCGGACACGCCGTGACTTGGTTCGATAACTCCATGGCAAGCCTCCAGGAGGCCATTGGAGGACCGCAAGTCCCCGAAATCTACGGAAATACCCTGAAGCTGCGTCTCATCTGCTGGCTGCGCGGCGAGCAGCGCTGGCCCAACGACGTGGACAGGGCGTGCGCCCGCCTCTGGGCCTCGGAGCAGCCGCGCCCGGTCGAGACGGTGGAGAGCAAGAGGCTCAAGAGCGTCAACGCCGTGCTCATCGCCTGCGAGAAGCTGGAAAATCCGGACGTGTCGCTAGCTACTGCCGAGCTCAAGGCCGAGCTTGTGGATCGCTGTGAGGAGTTTCGCGCCAGGGCACACGAGCAGGACAAGTAGTATGATATCGTGGCTTCCTATTGAGGTACCTAACCCGTCGACAAATCTCGAGTATATATCAAATAGAAAGTTGTGGGATATTGCGCACCCTTGCTCCTTTGCCTCTTTGCGTCTTGGCAAACTTTGTACTCAAGAGCATGTCGTCGAAAGCTCCATTTCCTCGACTCTCAAGGATATCACAGGTTCGAGACCTTACTGGGATGGCTGAGAGGCAATATTACCAACAACTCGGGCAAGTTCAGAGTATGACAAAAGAGGGTTCACCGGTCAATGAAGAGAAACACGGCACCACTTAAATTCGCATGATAATATGGAATCAATAACCTAACGGATTCAAGTTCCACTAGAAAGAGGGTTGGTCCCTTTGAGCGCGCTTATAAAATGCTAAGGAAGCAAGAAAAGCAGCCACTCTTTCTCCATGGTATGTCAACCACTCACGACGCCCCTGCATATTCGGGATCCAGTATTCATCACACAGCACAGGTTACGCTGCTTTCTATAGGCATATCTTGGCTTTGGTTTGTCTTGGTAAGCTCAGCAGCCGCATCCGCATTTCTTGCAGCCGCCTCCGCCGCAGGTGTCGTTGCGTCCGCAATCACGATCCCTTACGCACCTATTCCAGTCGCTGAGGGGACCGCCGACGGTCGTCCAGCACCAGGCGCCCGTGCCGCCATTCTCGCAGTTTCTGAAGCACCAGCCCTTTTTGGAGCAGGCAGCGTCCCTGCCGTACCAGCACTTGCGCTTCTCCAGCTTCATCACTTCTTGTATGTCGCGGGTGGACGGGTGCTCCCTGCACGTGCGCACCGACTTGGGGTCGACGCCGTCGGGAACTTCCATGACGCCTAGATTGCCGCAGAGCAGCTGGGCCTCGCTCTCAGTAACATTGGCACGGACAAGGCCAAGTACGAGCGAAGGGAGAGTAAAAATGATGGACTTCATCGTGTTCGGAGCGAATAAGAAACGTGGCAGCGGTGAAAATTAGAGATGGGACTTTGTCGTAAAGAACTTGTTGTTGTTGTTGTTGTTGTTGTTGTTGTTGTTGTTTATAGCCTAGGGGCGCACTATCTATCTGGCCAAAAGGGGTGCCCTCGCTATGAGTATCTAACTAGGTAATCAATTACATATTCCTGTAGGAAACTCTAAAGTATAAATAGTAAAGCGTGTCGTATACGGCAGAAGCTACAGCGTACAGATTTGTAGACCGTGCTTGTACGGCTCACGCTGAACGAAAATCGTTAAATTAGGTAGCGCCTCATGGCGGCCGGCCCTATTTGCATTCTTGCAGCCGACTGTATTTGTTGTTGCGTTGTTTGTTGTTGGATAGCTATTGTTTGTGCTGGGCGCTGCCCCAGAGCGCCCTTTTAAGTTTCACCTAAAGCTGTGCCCCTCGGCCGGACTTGTATATTGTCAAGAACGGGAACGACTCGGATCGAGACAAGCTCCCTGCCATACGTACTCTGCAGAGAAGTCTCGCCGAGCGAGGCCAAGTAAGCTAAACAAGTGTTGAGTGATTGCGTCAAGACAATTTGAACCAGTTGTCAATGACGACAGTATTTCGTAAAGAGCGAGCAAAACGACGAGTTAGGGGAGCACCAACTGGTCATCAGTACTTGAGTGCTTGTCCTAAGCATCCTGGTTGGCCTCACGGGGTCAGGGAGACTTGGGCCTTCAGACAGAGCAGAATTGAAGGTCCAGGTCTCAGCGCTGGCCCCCCAGATAAACAAGCCACCCGACTAACAAATTTGACGAGGTTCAGATGAGACCTCTATCTGTCGGTTCTGAACTGGACTGTTGACCTGGCTAAGATCTAGGAGCTATGCATTATAACGACACATCAGCTGGCTACGTTGCGATCTCCGGTCTTGACACGGCTGCAGCATTTGATTCATTACTCAGTTCATCGTTTAACCAGCACAGAAACTCAAGAGTACATTATGTAAGTTTATATCACTACTATCACACGCTATTAGGCCTAAAACTTAGCAAGGACCTTCACGGTCGGCCGTTAAGGGATCGCGACTTAAGCGACGGGCCGATATAACCTACTTATACAGCACGGTTCTTGAAGCCCTGTTGTGATATTTTTGCTATCGTACTTTGCTGCCCATAAAACGCTTGTCTTAGTTCAGCTACTACATGAGCGCCACTTTCTCCATTGTCTTGTCTACCCGACTTAAAGATTTCAACACTAGTGAGCGACTGTCAGCCTTGATTGGCCAAGGAAATTTGTTGAAAGCTCTCGAATCGAGAAAAGAACGGCCATAATGGCGAGAAATGAAAATGAAAAGTTATCATTAGTTCCAAGATGATACCTAGCCATAGGATGCATTTTCAACACCGAGTCATTGCACTAACCTTGCAATGTGTCTCGTTCTCCTCTATCTGGCTTGAGATTCTCGTTTTTCATCTCTCCGTCCCTTCTCCCTCGTAAGCGGTTACTTTTCAATCTAGCTGTTAAGACATGGTCGAGCCGATGTGAGTACACAACAGGGATATGAAATAAGCGGTGTGATGTGGGGGGAACCTCAGCTACAGCCAAGCGCAGTAAAGACTTACGCGTACCTCCGCAGTGTCCGTTCAGGGACGCCGGGACATCGAGGCATGCTCCTTTGCCGAAGTAATCAGGCACTCCTATGGATTTATTTTTTCTTGTGCGGGGTTACTTGACTCTTCAATGATCGGGAACATGAGAACATTGCTGGTGTAGCGTATGTGCGTTCAAGACACTCTGCAGTGCATTAAAGACGTAGTCTTCGACTAAGAAGGACATGTTGTCTTGCTTCACTTGGTTTCCGAGACCCAGCCTGCCGAGACCACCCACCAGGACTGCCGTGCCGTGCCCGGCTGCCAGCTGTGAGCCATAATACTACTTTGAAGATACTGCAGATTATATTATGACATTAATAGATAATAGGAAGGGTACAAGGACTTATGTACAGTTCCGTTACTATATAAAGGGAGGCTCCTATCAGCTCTAGTACTCTCACTTTTATTCTATACTCTAAGTCAAATTCAACTTTACATACTTCGTCTATAGTCCCACACCATAATGCGTTTTGCCATTCTCCTCAGCTTTACTGCTATGGCCATGGCTGCGGCAGTAGGTGAGTACAAGGCAACCCCAGATCCTCTGCTACTAGGTCACAAGACTAACTCTACCTAAAGCCGACCAAAGCCCCGACCCGTCTGCAGAAGTCCCGGATTATACTCCTAACAGCGATGACCCAATCGTTTCTGCTGTATGCTACTGGGAAGGCTCTGCTCCTTTTTGTAGGGGCAAATGTAAGAAGGGGTGGCGCGAGACTAAAAGAGATAGATGCGGAGACGGCTACTGCTGTAAAACCGGCACCAAGGCTCGTTGCTGCAAATAGACAGTTGTATTAGCAGGAAACGCATGTGAGCACGAAACAGGGGGTCAAGCAGCATCACGTATGGTGTATAAACGGACAAGTCCGAAAGAGGTTACTTGGGAGGATTTGGTAGCTTCTGGCCGTTGTATGGAGTTCTCTGACGGGAGTTTAAGCTCGGCCGGCCATTGGCGAATGTTAGCCTTTAATAAAGACTTTTTTGCAGATGTCGGATAATTCTGTCACTGTTGAACCTTGGAGAGTGAACCTGCGTGATAACTGATGTTGTGAAGCTGCTCCGTCACAGGAGTGGTATAGATCGCTAATCTGTGTAAAAGACACATTGTAACATATAAATAAAGGGGTCGGTACGGTCAACTACAGATAAAACCTCCGCAGCGGATTATGCAATCGCCATCGCCTGCGGTGGCGCAGGGATATCAATCTAGCGCCTGTGCCTAAAATATTAAAGTAATAAATTTTTATTATAGACCAACCTCTCTCTTAGCTATTTCTACATGAGTATTTGTACTATATAAGTTATATATATATTTACAAGAAGTATGCCTATAATGTAGTTATGCACTTACTCCCTAACATAACTTACTTACAACTATTAGGTATTAAAAAATAGCGAGGGACAAAGTATAGCTTAAATAACAAGTAACACAAACTATACACGTGGCAATTTTTCCCGGATACAATTATTGCCGTTAGTTATATTGTAGAGCATGACCTTTTGTAGCCTGCGGAAACGGATTCTTGACGCAGCAACTGGCATTGTACTCTCGGCCCATCGGCAACGGCCCGGGGCTGAAACTAGTTGGCCCGCGGTGGAGTCGGCGAGGCGACGCCGAGATGCAGAACCCGCCCGCTAAAAAATAATAAAACTAGTTAAGAAGATATTTCGTGTAACTAACTAAATAACAAACCCCTGCAAAACCCCGTCGCTTCTTGGCGATGAATATTGCGGGCTGTCAAGGGGCCGCTCTCTCCGCGGGCGTAGCCTGCGGGCTTTGGCCAGTAAAAAACCCCTGTGTTATATTCGTACGGATACCAGTCCAACTGGCCAGGACTTTCCACAAGGCCGTTTGATTCTCCGTCTAAACCCCGTTGTGGCCCGCGTTAAAGGGGTCCAATGGAGTGAAATGCCCTAATAATAATCTTTCATACTCATGTAACTACCAGGGCAGAGCTGATGCAGGCAAAGGACTAAGACTCCGATCCCCGTCCTTAGGATTCGCAGGGGGTGGAGATGACTTGCAGCTCGTCAAGCTGACTTGCAACTCTACACGCAAACGCAACAAAGTCTCAACTCGCGTCTCACGACCATCGCGTTTGCTTGCATCGTGCCATGTCTAGCCTGCGCCAAGCTGCTATTACACTCTCCCAATTCTCACATCCTTCTCTTTCTCCGTGTTTGCAGCCCGCACTGACATAATAATGCTTGCACCAATCGCGTGGGGTCTGCCCAGTAGACAGCCCTTCAAGATCCTCCTCGCCCTCGCCCTCTTCCTCTCCCTCGCCCTCGCCCTCTTCCGGCTGTACGCCAGCAGCGCCGAGGACCTTCTCGCGACCGGCACCAGCCACGACTCGCCCGAAGCCCACGACCTCTGCACTGCTCACGGCTTCACCGTGTATCCCGCCGCCGCCGCGGGCAGCGGCGGCGCGCGTCGCAAAATCTACGACTTGACCATGGTCAACACGGAGCTCGACTGGCTCGAGATTCGCCTCGACACGCTCTACGACGAGGTCGACCTCTTCATCATTGTCGAGTCCCCGAAAACCTTTCACGGCCATGATAAGCCGCTGCTGGCTAAGCAGAGCTGGGACCGCTTCGCAAAGTACCACGACAAGATGCTCCACCACGAGCTCGAGTTCCCCGGCGGCTTCCGCCCCCAGCGCACCTGGGATTTTGAGTACTTTCAGCGCGACGCCGCCTACGAGCAAGTCTTTCCCAAGCTCCTCGGCACTGATCCCCGCGCTCCGCGCCTCGGCGACGTCCTGGTCGTCGCCGACGTTGACGAGATTCCTCGCCCCGACACGCTGCGCGTCCTCCGCACCTGCAGCTTCCCGCGCCGCCTCACCCTTTATACGCGCTTCTTCTACTACTCGTTCCAGTTTCAAAGCATCGGCCCCGAGTGGCACCATCCGCAGGCGACCTACTACGACGGACACCGCACGCTTTCGCCTAATAATCTCAGGGGCGGCCGCGGCGGTAACTTTATCTCCCGCTGGCTGGAATCGGGTAGATATGCGGATTCGGGATGGCACTGTAGCAGCTGCTTTGACTCTATTGAGTTGTATCTGAATAAAATGGCAAGCTTCTCGCATAAATGGATGAATGGGGACAAGTTTCGAGATCGTGACCGCATAGCAGCTGCGGTCCGCGACGGACTCGACATTTGGGGGCGCAAGAGAAACAAATTCCTGAGGCTGCAGAATAATACCGACTTGCCGCCGTTAGTCAGGGACGATGAGCGATTCCTATATCTCAAGGATCGAAGCGGCAAGTCGGCTGGCATGAAGGACTATCCTTGAACTGACAGCTACGTCATCTGTCAGCGACACACTAATGGAATACTATGACTCGTCTCATTTGGAACGATACAGTAGCGTCGGAGTTTAGGAGTCAACGTGCATAAAAACCATGTTTCAATAGCGCTGGAATGAATGCTGACAAGATTCTATCTTGCTACCCTGTGCCCGTAGCTTAAGCAAGTTACATCGGTACAACGTTGTGGCGATACATAGAGACTACTTGAGGTGTCGGCTTGCTTCGCCTCTTCCAAACGCGCTGTGCTAGGTGCCCTGCTCCAACTTCTTTCTTCTTCCGAAAGAACCATGGTTATTGTACTTGGACAACAGGGGAAAATTCCCAAAAGGTAACAAGGGATGAAAGCTCAAGGCAAAAAGTGATTGCAGCAAAAGAGAAAAAGTATCAAGACGAAAGTGGGTAATTAACCTCATGACCCAACAACTCCAGACATGCAACATACATCAATATACATAGCTCTATACAAAGAGCACATGAACTCTAAGACTTGCGGCGTATGTTTGAGACTTGCGGCGCCCCAAACATCCGCCAAAGCATCCCGCGCTGAGCTTCGCTGAGCTGTAGCGAGTCACGGCCCGAAAAAGCCTGGTCAATCGCCATGTTGAAATCGCTCGGCAAAATGCCACCCTGCCTCAGGGCCGAAGTTGATTCCAGATACAGTTTATGGACCGCCTCGCCATCGTTCAGATCAATCTTCATCGATCCCGGCAGTACGTCGTAGGTGCCCATCACGGCCTTCTAGTGTCCATTGATAGCGGCGCTGCCGGGCGGTCTGGGAGGGCGCTCCGGCCCGTACGGTACTTTAATCGTCGCAGGCCCAGGTTCTGGCGGTTTTGAACGTGATTGTGACGGCGACTCCTCCTCTGTGTCGTCGAGATCGCTACCCTCCTCGACCTCTTCAGAGTAGTCGCTATCCTCCCCGTCCTCAGCCGGGTCCTCGTCGTTGATGCAGCTTTCTAGCGTCGGCGCCATTGCCACCGGGACTTTGCGGCCCTGTTGCTGCATCTGTTGGATGATGCTCATAAGCTTCTGTGTCTTCTTGTCGGCGGCGTCCATTTGGCCCTTCCATTGCTGTCTCTCTTCTGCCATGCGAATAATGTTGGCCGCTGTAGCCTCTTTTTGGCGCTTGAGTGCCTCGTTCTCCTTGTCTAACCGCTTGCACTTTTTTGACTGCTCTTGAATCTCTCTGCGCTGGCGGGCGACAATGTCATCCCGTTGATCAAGGGCTACCTTCACCTGTACCCGAGGTCAGTGACAAAAACGGCCGTTGACTTGGCCAAACTTACATTACATGCCTCGCCAAGCTTATCAATGTACATATTAAGCTCCGCGCGAAGCTGCGTCTCGCTTCTAGATAGCGTCTGTACTTGTGATTGTAGCTTGCGCATCTTGGCCAACTCGGTCTCGGTGGCTTTTTTGTCTCGCTCAAAGCGCGCGAGATGGTATTGTAGTTCAATCTCCTTGGTTCGCATTTGGGAGTGGAAATGCAGCTCTCGGAGTTCGTATTGCTCAATAAAGGATTTAAACCGTACTCGGAACCTATGGGCGTCAGCAGAATCCAGGTAGCACACGACTCATGACATACAGCTCCTCCATTTCCATATCTACAATTTGCTTGCGCGGAGTATCCTTGTCCTCTTGAAAGCATTCAAGCTTCGAGAGCAGAGCAGCGTATTTCTCGTCCCATGATAGGGCATTGCGCTTTTGTATAGCTTGGAGTTCTTTGTTCTCGTTCTGCTGATATTAGCACCGGATCATGTTACTGCCGTAAGGACTTGCGTACCTTCATCTTGTTGTTATCCCTCTGGAGTTCACGACACAACTTCTCCAGCTTCTCTTTCAAACCTATTGTCTTGCTCAGCTCCGTGCGATTGATATCTCGTTCTTTCTGTAGAATATCGCCGCGCTTTTTATTCTTTTGATTCTCCTTTTCTAAACGTCGCATATCGGCAAGCAGCTCGCTAGACCGCCTCGTCAGATGGTCAATCTTTTGTGAGTCGTCCATTTTAGAGATTTGTTGCAATAGATCACGGCTCGCGCGCCTAACTTCTCTTTCTGTAGTCAGAAACATTAGTAGGAGTATTGATGCCAAGTCCTACGAGCGGCTATGCGCCCAAAAATGTTGTCGTACCTATCTCCAGCTCTTGATCCTTTTCACCCGCGGCATCCTGCTCCAGTTGCGAAATGCGCTCCGCCAGGAGTCTGGAGGCGCCATTTGTTGAGTCGACGCCTTTTTTTGCCTTGCCCCTTTTCCCTGAGGGTGGCGCCAGGTGACTGTGGCCATCGTGACCGTTGGTGGTGGCCGGCTCAGCGCGTGTCGCTGGCATGGTCGATTTGGTGTGCTGCTCGTCGATTCTTGTCGCACAGGTGAATAACGATTGAAGTTACAGCATTGAAAAAACAATGATCTAGTTTGTATGCAACGATGCGGGACGCAGCCGCCCTCGGGAGCCTAGAGTCTCGCTGGTGTTGACGAGATCGTCCGGGTTGGGGGGGGGGGCGGAGGTCCTGCTCGTCCGACATGAGCGGGCCGAAGTCGAGCGGATGCAGAAGCCTTGCGGCTTGGGGCGAGACACGGCCAACTGGCACTCACAGTCGATTTGAGGCGCAGAATCTTCAGTCAGCTTGAGTGCTTATGGCCGGCGCTGAGGAATGTTGTGTTGGGCAATGGATGAGGACGACGTAGTTTTCCACTCTGATGCACAGCTTTGGCTAGTGCCTCGAGTGGACTTGGGAACGCCGCTCGGGTGGCACCTGGCAAGGTGAAATAAAGTGCTCCCCAAACGGGGGTAACAACCCGCTGCTATAGTGGATGGGTGACGGTCCTCACAACTAGCAGCGTATTCAATTTCAAAGAAACGTTGGTTTGTTCATGGTCTATCGTTTAGCTGCTTACTCATGTGACTTCATTCGTCGATTGTTCAATGCGAATGCCATCAATTTATCAGCTTATCCAAGCTCACTGCGTGTTGTTAGCTTTCGCCTCAGCACTAATCAATTTGCACGAGGGATAATGCAGGATACATTCAAAGGCCTGACGTTATGCTTGTTCAAGCTGCAAGAGAAAGCAGAAACATAACAGCAGTAAGATTCTTGAAGTAACCAGAAATTATTTTACTCTATAGTATGCCTTTTCGTCTTCATCCTGCTCTCTGATTAGCCCCTGTTAGCTGCTCCCTAAAGCGGCGTTGCAATGCTTACTAATAGCAAAATGACGTCCTTCCATGACCTCAAATTTCCATTATCAGCAAATCACTGTTTGACCCTCGTTTGCACCGTTTGATCATTCTCGGTTATCTGCACCAGCGTTGCATATTGTTTAATTTATTATGTTGCGTAATGCGGCCCGCAAGGCTGTGACCGAGCTGTCGCAGTACCCCAAGCCTGGCTCCAAGCTGCACGGCTTCACGCTCGTCCGATCCAAGCATGTCCCTGAACTAGAGCTCACGGCGCTACATCTTCAGCACGACAAGACTGGCGCCGACTACCTACACATTGCCCGTGAGGACAGCAATAATGTCTTCTCCATCGGTTTTAAGACAAATCCGCCGAATGATACGGGAATCCCTCATATCCTCGAGCACACGACGCTCTGTGGTAGTGAAAAGTGAGTGCGCAAACGGATGAGCAGGAATCGCATAATGTTTACCCAAAGCCAGGTATCCGATTCGTGATCCCTTTTTCAAAATGCTTCCCCGAACTCTGTCAAACTTCATGAATGCCTTTACGGCTTCAGACCACACATTTTACCCCTTTGCCACGACAAACGCCCAGGACTTCAAAAACCTCATGTCCGTGTACCTCGACTCGACGCTACATCCCCTGCTGAAAGAGTCCGACTTTACACAAGAGGGATGGCGCATCGGCCCGGAAAATCCACTGGCTACGGATGAAGAGAGCAAGAAGCTTGTTTTCAAAGGTGTCGTCTACAACGAGATGAAGGGCCAGATGTCCGATGCAGGGTATCTATACTATATTCGATTCCAAGACTACATCTTTCCCGACATCAACAATTCTGGCGGCGACCCGCAGAAAATCACCGACCTGACTTATCAACAGCTGAAAGATTTCCACGCGGAGCACTACCACCCCAGCAATGCCAAGCTATTTACATACGGTGATATGCCGCTAGCCGACCACCTCCGAGACATTGATGCGCGTTTGCAAGCATTTGAGAAGATCCAGGCCGACAAGAAGATCCATGAGCCCATTCTGCTCTCTGAACCCAAGGATGTCACGCTGGCGGGCCCATTCGACCCTCTGGTCGACCCGGATCGGCAATACAAGACCTCTGTCTCTTGGATCATGGGTGACACAACGGACGTCTTGGAGTCGTTCTCGCTTGCGCTTCTGTCTAGCCTGTTGATGGATGGTTATGGCTCGCCGCTGTACCGTGGGCTTGTAGAGACCGGAATGGGTGCTGATTGGAGCCCGAACTCTGGCTATGACAGTTCTGCCAAGCGAGGGATATTTTCCATCGGCCTCACTGGTGTGCAAGAAGCAGACGTGCCCAAGCTAAAGTCCAAGGTCCAGGAAATTTTACGCGATGTCCGCGACAAAGGGTTTGATCAGGGCAAGATTGATGGATCACTGCATCAACTGGAGCTGTCTCTCAAGCACAAAACTTCCAATTTTGGCTTCTCCATGCTCAACCGACTTAAACCCAAGTGGTTCAATGGTGTCGATCCATTCGACTCGCTCGCTTGGAACGATACCATTACTGGCTTTCAGGCCAAGCTGGCCGAAGGCGGCTATCTAGAAGGACTCATTGAAAAGTATCTGCTCAACGACAAAACTCTTACATTTACTATGACGCCGTCGGCTGCTTTCGGAGAGGAGTTGGTCAACGAAGAGAAGGAGCGTCTGGCCGGCAAAATTGCCGCTGCGGTAAAAAAGGCTGGTGGTGAAGAACAAGCGCGAACAGCCTTTGAGCAGCAGGAACAGGATCTTCTCGCCGAACAAAATAAGACCAATTCGGAAGACCTCAGCTGTCTGCCTACTGTCTACGTCAAAGATATACCCCGGAGCATCGATCAGATTACGGTGCGCGACGAAGTCGACGAGGGCATTTCTATCCAGTGGCGCGAGGCTCCTACCAACGGCCTGACCTACTTCCGTGCTATCAACACGATTGAGGGTTTGTCAAATGATCTGCGCCAACTAGTTCCCCTTTTTACAGACAGTATCATGCGTTTGGGCACCAAGGACATGACCATGGAGCAGCTGGAGGATCTGATCAAGCTCAAAACGGGCGGCGTATCTGTCGGGTACCACTCGACACCATCACCGACGAACTTTGAGGAGGCCCATGAGGGCATCATCTTTACTGGCATGGCGCTGGACCGCAACGTGCCCGTAATGTTTGAGTTGCTGCGAAAGCTGGTTCTGGACACCAACTTTGACAGCCCCGAGGCGGCGCTCCGCATCCGCCAGCTACTGCAAGCTTCGGCCGATGGTGTCGTCAACGACATTGCCTCGTCGGGTCACCGCTTCGCCATGAATCATGCGGAATCTGGCCTAACGCGGGCTGCCTGGCTCCGCCAGCAGGTGACTGGTCTGTCGCAAGTGAAGCTCATCACCTCGCTTGCCGGCCGCCCGGAGTCCGACCAGCTTGAAGATGTAATCGCCAAATTGAAGCAGATTCAGCAGCTCGCACTTACCAAGAGTAAACTTCGCACCGCTGTCACCTGTGGCAGCGAGAGCGTCGCCAGCAATTTCACCTCGTTGCAGGCCTTTACTGGCGGGCTACAGCTGCCGCAGCCGCAAACTGCCGGTGGTGTACTGACCCTTCCCAAGACGAAGAAGACATTTTTCCCGCTTCCCTACCAGGTCTACTACGGCGGTCTCTCTGTATCAACAACATCTTATACGCACGCCGACGGAGCGCCCCTCCAGATTCTATCGCAGATGCTCACACACAAGCATCTGCACCATGAGATTCGCGAAAAGGGCGGAGCCTATGGCGGTGGGGCTTACGCTAAGGCGCTCGACGGTCTCTTTGGGTTCTACTCGTACCGCGACCCGAATCCGCAAAACACGATGCGTATCATGAAAGATGCCGGGCGATGGGCCTCGGAGAAGGCCTGGAGCGACAGGGATCTGGAGGAGGCCAAGATTTCGGTGTTCCAGTCGGTGGACGCGCCCAAGGCGGTCAACGAGGAGGGCATGGGCCGATTCCTGTCAGGAGTGACCGAGGATATGCATCAGGCAAAGCGCACGCAGCTTCTCGACGTGACTCGGGAGCAGGTGCAGGCGGTCGCGGATCGATACCTTGTACAGGCGGTAGACAAGGGCGAGGATCGCGTGTCGTTTTTGGGCGAGAAGAAGGGGTGGGTTGATGGCAGCTGGACAGTGGAGGAGATGAACGTGCCTGGTGCAGAGTAGATATGCAGTGTACGATATGTGTGTGGGGAAATCACAGTGTACGAACATGGCTGACGATCAGGCGGAAGGCGAGACACGATAAAGACAACATGTATACTATAGATTATTTTGGCATAGACGGAAGGAAAAGTACGACTCTTCTCACGATGTCGACGGTATTCGACAAGATGACGCGGTGAAGGAGTTAAATGGCTTGTTGGAGTTGACGCGTTCAGATACGATACGCCTTTCTGTCGATGGACATTGTTCCGTCATTCATGGCAGAGAGGCCACAGAGCAACGCAAGAGCAAACATGATGGTTCCTTTTCTTTTTTTCCTTCTAGGACGGACCGGTGCTGACGATGGTACTATTTCAATCCTGGACTCTTTCTTTGTTTTATCTACTACTCCTTATCCTCGTCTCTCGCCATTTCTCGCGGCTTCGGGACCCGGATGCCCCTCCAGACCGCTTTTTTTGCGCAGGTCTCTTTCAACTCTGGCGGCTCGTTTCTGTGGGCTGCGTTTGCCGCTATGGTAAAACAAGCAGCAGAGTACGAGCTTGCCCGGGTTTTAGCAGCAGAACTGCCTCTAGACAGGAATGGGGGATATGGCGGAAAGGAGGCCTCCTTTTGCTACATGTGGGATTGGCTTAGATGAGACTTTCGGGGACAGTGAGGGAGGCAACGCAAGAGGACAAGGAGGGGTAATTCAGTGCCGGAGGTTGCTGGATCTCTGGAGGGGGAGATGGAGGAGAAAAATCGCTCGTTCTCTCAGAGCCGGGGTCGCTGAGCATTGGATTGCCGGACTAAAGAACAGAGTACATACCAGGAGGACGGCGTCATGGCTGCAACGCTGACGGGACACGGAAAATGGAACACAGTCTTCGTTTGGAAGCCGGATAGAGGAATGCCGGTGAGGGGAGGAAAGGGAGTTGTGCGTGCACGTGTGTGTGTGAGAGTCCAATTTTATCGTGATGCCGAGGGAGATGTCGACAACAAAGACCAAACAGGCGGAGTGGCTGATGACGAGTATGGTAGAGAGGTCCGAGGCTATGTTTGTGACAGACGAGATACTTGGCCGCCGTGCTGTGGAATATATGGCCGAACCAGGTACATTTTGTTGCTAAGACTTGTAGTATGAGACTTTTTTTTTCTACTTGTTAGTGTCTGGACTTGGCGAGGCTTTGGCGTTGTAATATGAGGTATTAGTTGAATGGTTCCTGTTGTTGCCTCATCACGGGCAGTCGATCGCAAGTGGGCCAGCGCATAGCCCCCAACGAGGAATAACAGGGGACTAGTGTACAACACATGGACGTTTTGGCCCTTTTCGATGCCGTGGGAGAGTTGGAGGGCCCGTGGGCATTGTTGTCGTGCGTCATGTCCGGCCAGTGGTTGGTGACCCCAGAGTTTTTTCTACGGGTGTCGCGTGGAAGAGAACGCAGACCGGGGGCCCAAGCTCTTGGCAGGTCGATCGGGCCAGGGTGCCGGGCAGAGAGTCTGTGCGTTTTATGCCGGGCGATGGCAGTTTCGTTGTTCGGATCCAGAGTGCCGACTGCAAGACCATTCTGGAGGTTGACAAGGGCCATCGCATCATCAGTGTAGCATGTCGCGTCTGGGCTGGGCGGCCTTGTCTTGATGTTGAATGCGACCACAACGTGCTGGCTTCTTGGGTGCTGTGCTGTTGGAGACGCCGACAAAAGGAAGGATGTAAATGGTTGTGTTTGTGCCAGCCAGTTGAGGGGCTATAACCTAGCAGTTTGTGATGTTTGTCGCGAGGGATTATCAGTCTACGACAGGGATCTTGCCCCGAACGACTGGTCTGCTTGCCTCGAGATGGGTAACTAAGCTTATTGCGCAGATGGGTGTACTCGACAAGCCACAAAGCCAGGGGACGCTCATGGAGAAAACGATGCGAGACCCGATGCCAAACCAGGAGAGACACATGGCGAATATCGCTAGGGAACAGGGCCCGGCGCGGGGTCGCATCGAGCCACGATTCAGTCGGGGGGGCGCGGATCGCCAAGAGTCGGGTTGACGGCACCGGTGGCCGGGACGTGGTGGCACTGGTTGGCTCTTGGGCCGCCCGAGGGGGAGGGAGTTTGTATGTGTGGTTAGTATCCGTACTGGAGAGCGGCACCGCACAGGCATGATTTGCCTTTTGATATGGGAGAAACTTATTTTGGTGCGATGCCAACATTGACACGAGCCGCGTCTTGCTCTACGTACGTCTTTGCGAAAGTGACTCCATTTTCTTGATGCCGTTGTTACATCGGGACTGCCACAACGTGTCTCCGCCGGAGAGAGGTCTAATATAGGTAAGTATTTAGTCTTTTCGATGAACACTGTGCGCGGATATTGCTGACTATCGATTACGGTGATGAGTAGGTGACAAACTACATGGCAAATTCTCCTACAGCCTCGTAGGAGGTGATCATAGAGGTCCTGGATAGGCTCTTTAGCCTATTTAGTGTAAAATAATAAGACACATCCTATCGTAGTACCTAACAACGATGCTCCGTAGAATGTGTATCATTATAATACACTAACTAGGCTAAAGAGCCAATCTAGTACCTCTTTAATCACCTCCTATAAGATACATACAGGGAAAAACCTTAGGGCACTGGGGAAACCCCCTTTTTTTGCTACCCGCTTGGGTGGCAATGTCGAGTGCATTATTACGAGTTCGTAGGGGTAACAAGATTCGCAAACAAGAGCGGCTTGTCTCGCGGCGTACTGCAGCGGCGTGTGCATGCAAGGCTGCGAGTGATGCGCCGAGAGCTCCTGTTTGGGCGTCGCTGCGTTGTGGTCCCACGGAATGGCCATCCGGAGAGGCGTGAAACTTGCATTGCACGATGATGGGCGTGCGGCGGCAGTTGAGGCGATTGTGCAGACACAGCCTTTGTGACTCGTCCCGGGTCAAATTGTCTCGAGCTGCCTGTTCCAGCTCAGCCCACAAGAGACGCGCAACAAGGACTGTCCCGTCTGATTATTATTTGCCGCATGCTGATGAAATGGCCTCTCGCAATTCGGGCTGTCGTGCGTCGTTGGCGCCAGCCAGCACAGCCCGGTCTGTCAATGTCACGACGCTGCCTGGGGAGGATAAGCCGTGGAAAGGTACACCGTACTGCTACGTAATACATGCGCGTGTCTCGGAAAAGGTGTCGTGGGAGAGGTAGGTAGCCGTGTCAATTGCAGGTCGTGGCTGGCGTCGGGTACGTAGCGGGCATTTGTGTGCCGTTCCGGTCATTGTCGTCGAAAAAGTCAAATTTTCTCCGTGTGTCGGATTTTTTTCGTGCGGCTGGCGCTTTGTATTCGTAGTTGGACGAGGCCTCACTGGTCGACGGCGGTATAATTCTGGGGCCTTGCAGGCTTTCTACCTGACTTGCTGCACTGATCATCCAGGAGAAGTGTAGGCAAGTGCAGGCAAGTCGGCCAGTCAGGTACACCAGCCCAACCGGCAGACCAGACAAACACAGGGAAAGGAAATCATAATTGAGGGAAAGAAATGAAATGGAAAGAATCGCAGTATTCATAAAGCAGTGCGAATTTTTTAAAGAAAACCCATTTTCCCGTTTGCCCTGCCTGCTCGGTCTGCCTGCTCACTGTTGCCCACTCGTGACTCTACCCAATAACTATCCGCCTACCTACCCACCACAGCCTCGAAAACTCTCTTCCACTCCCTCCTCTCTCCTCCAGTTTCGCCCATCCTCTGCTCCTTAACACAACACACCGTGTCCTCGCAACGTTATATTGCAATCACCACCCCCTCCAATTCGGCTCCCCCCTCCGCTCTAGCTACGCTCTAGCCTTTCAATCTCGACATTCACGTCTTTGCCAAATTCCCGCACGGTTAGTTCGCCCCCCGCCACAAATGGCGCATCCGTCTCTTGACTCTGTCCCTCTGTTTGCTCGCTCGCTCGCTTGCTGGCTGTGCAACCCCCTCCACCATCACCCATCATGACAGCTCGCACGGCCAGAGCACCACCACCACCACCAAAACACGGACCGCGAGACTTGATACCATGACTTCCTACAAAATGTCACCCCTTCGGCTTCTTTTTGCCGCTTCCCCCTCTTTTTTTTAAACGTCAATTTTGTTCTCATCTCTCCCTCTCACGTCTCCCCCAAGCACATGCGTCATGACTCCACATATATACATCTAGGAAAAAACTTGACCGCTGACCACCTCTTCCCTACAACAACAGACAGACTACCTCTCACCACTACCAATCTACCCAATTACTATAAATTCGTCGTGCTCACGACTCGCCTTAGCCTTTGGGTTCGACTCAAAAGGCACCGCTCTCGCTACGGCTCCTCAGGCCGTTTACCACTTCTCCGACAAAAATTTCTGCTTTCGCAAGCCTACTCACATCATCAACGCCATTCCTCCTCCTCACGCCGCCTGCCGCTGCCTATAGCTTGTTCAATTCGCCTCTCTTAACTGCTGGTGACTTGGATCATCAACTTCCACCCCCGTTTTCCCACCAATCCCATCAGCTGCCGCATAGGAGGAGTTCTGAGGTTCTTCCTCTTGCCGAGGAAGAGTCGAGGAGGCCTCGCCAGTCCGCTGAAGGAAACGTTTGTTATATCCTTCGACCACCCTAACAAGCCCTTTCCACGAACCGGTTTACTCAACTGACAACAAGCAACATCTTTGTTTGTTATCCGACAACTACAACACCTTGGATATGACCATGACTACGGCCGTCTTTGACCACCATGTCGACCCGATCCACCAATCCCAGTTTTTAGCCAAGAGGCTTCCCATTCCCTCCATTGCCGCCCGCGATGGTCCCGCCATTGCCAAGCAGCTGATTCGCAATGCCCTCACCCGCCGTGTCGAGGCCGTTGACCACGAGCTCTGCGAGCCTGGTGACGAGGACACCTTCTTTGTGGCCGATCTCGGCGACGTTTACCGTCAGCACCTGCGCTGGAAGAAGAATCTCCCTCGTGTCCGCCCCTTTTACGGTATGTCAATTCTGTTCCCCTTGTCTTCGCTCCGCTCGCCCTTTTTGCTTCTCTTTTCTGGCCACGCTCGTCTTTGTCCCGTCTTCACCCTCCTCGCTTGCACTATTTGCATTTGCTAACTTACACAGCCGTCAAATGCAACCCCGACCCTATGGTCCTTCGGCTCCTCGCCGCCCTCGGCACCGGTTTTGACTGCGCCTCCAAGACCGAGATTGACCAGGTCCTCGCCATGGGCTGCTCTCCCGACCGCATCATCTACGCCCAGCCTTGCAAGACAAACTCGTACGTCCGCTACGTCAAGGCCGCCGGTGTCCGCCAGATGACCTTTGACAACACCGACGAGCTCTACAAGATCGCCAAGCATTTTCCCGATGCTGAGCTCTACCTGCGCATCATCACCGACGACACCTCTTCTGCTTGCCGCCTCAGCATGAAGTTCGGTGCCCCCATGGACACCACCGACAGCCTGCTCGCCCTTGCAAAGGAGCTCGGTCTCAACGTCGTCGGCGTTAGCTTCCACGTCGGTTCTGGCTCCGCCGACCCCATGGCCTACTACCATGCCGTCAAGGATGCTCACCTCGTCTTCCAGCAGGCTGCTGACCACGGCTTCCACCTCCGTACCCTCGACGTCGGCGGTGGCTTTTCCGGCGCCACTTTTGAGGTCAATGCTGCTGTCCTCAGTGGTGCCCTCGACGAGCTCTTCCCTGCCTCCAGCAACGTCGAAATCATTGCCGAGCCCGGCCGCTACTACGTCGCATCGGCCTTCACCATTGCTTGCAACGTCATCGCCCGCCGCACTGTGGATGACCCTGCCACCGGCGCCACCTCGTACATGATTTACATCAACGATGGCGTTTACGGCAACTTCTCCAACATCATGTTTGACCACCAGCACCCCATTGCCAAGGTCCTGCGCCGCGATGGCGAGACTGTCTACGACACCGCTCTCGCCAAACCCGCAGTCGACGGCATCGAGTACTCGGTCTGGGGTCCAACCTGCGACGGCATCGACCGCATCACCGAGAGCACCCAGTTTGCTGGCCTTGTCGACGTCGGCGACTGGCTCTACTTCGAGGAAATGGGCGCCTATACCAAGTGCTCCGCCACCCAGTTCAACGGCTTCTCCAACGCCCACGACGTCATCTATGTTTCCTCGGAGCCTGCCGTCAATACTCTTGTCGGCATCTAATCGGAAAAGAAGAATGGTCTTGCTATTCTCGGGATGGAGGGATAATTGTGGGTAAACACTTTTGGTTACGTATTCTTGCATGAGCACAAACAAATGCTCACATTTTTACACAATTTTTTCAAATATTAAAAAAACACGCAATTTACACTGAAAAATCGATTCAAGACGTGTGCTTGAACGAAATATAACGATGAAAAATGGTTTAAAAAACAAGACACTCAAAATACGTAAATATCGAAACTTGCATGTAGGTTTCCCATTCTTGCCTCGAATCGGTTTGCCAAAAGCGTAGCTATGTATCCTTTACGTGCTGGAAGTAAAGTACTGTAGATGCATGCCCACCAGCAACTTCAACAACGCACAGTCTTCGACACGTACAACAAGTACAGCAATGTGAAAGGAATAGCAAGTATCTGTCTTCTAGAATTACACGCTTCGAAGCTAGTACATGACAACAAAGCACAGAACAAATACAAGATGGGTTACCTCTTGAAACTACAGGCTTCTCTTCTCCATCTTGCTACTTACAGGGTTCGCCTTCACCACATTGACTCAATTACCACGAAACAAAAACTGCATATCCGCAGGGGTTAGCGACTCCATCGCCTTGTCGTCGCCATTGACCGTCGAGTGAATCATGCTCGTCTTCTTTTCCTGAATCAGCACCATCCGGCTCTCCACAGAGTCCTCGATGCACAGACGCGTGATCGTGCACGGCCGCGTCTGCCCGATCCGGTGGCATCGATCTGCCGACTGCCATTCGGCCGCGGGGTTCCACCATCTGCACGTCGCACAAAGCAAGTTAGTGATATCTTGTTCCTGTGGGGGAAGGAGCAGGCATAGCAAGGTTAAGCGACTTACGGATCGACAATGAAGACGCGCGAAGCTTCCGTCAAATTCAGTGCGACTCCGCCCGCTTTCAGTGACACAAGGAAGCACTCCACGTCCACGTTGTTCATGAAGTGCTCAATCGACGCCTGACGCTGCGCGGGCGTCATGCTACCGTCGAGCATGACCGTCGTGATGCCAGCGCGGCGCAACCGCCACTCTACGAGTTGCAGCATCGTTGTAAATTGCGAAAATATGATGGACTTGTGCGATGCATTGTTCGATCTGAGTTTATGCAGCTCGTGCACCAGCAGCTCAATCTTGGAAGAAGACGTCCAATTTTCCATCTTGATGCGATTGATAATTGAAGACTTCTTCACCATGGACAGGTCCTGCTCAATCTCGGGCTGCTCCAAATCAATAGACAGGGGTATGTGGCAGCGCGGACAGTCGGGTTCGTCAGTTGAGTGTATGTAACTGGCCACACACGCGCGGCAAAAGTCGTGCTTGCAGCGACTACGCACCGTATCTTCGGACGGCTCGTCGCAAATGCAACAAACGAGCACATTCTGGCCGCCTTCGGCATTCTTCTTCAGGAGCAGATCAGGATGGTCCGCAACCTGACGCATCTGCATGATGAGACCAAAAATGTTGGCATAATTGTTGAGCAAGATGTTTTGATGGACGTAAGTGTCAAACTTGCGCCGTCCGTTTGTCATGATGCTGCCAGCGAAATCATTCTCCTCCTCGCCAAAGAATTGGCGGTTGACAAAGATTTCCTTGACCGGTAACTCCATCGCATTGGTATGGTCTTTTTTGAGACGGCGAAGCATGATGCGCTTCGTCATCAGCCGGAGCTTGCGGAATGCTTCGCGACCGGGCCCAAAGTTGCCAAACTTTTGGATCGGGTTCAAAAGTTCCTGGTTGAAGACGGATACGTGCTGCATACCGCCGTGGCCGCAACTCTTGCATCGATGGTCAACGTCCATGCTCCACTCCAAGGTAGAGCAAGGGCACTGCTTGCACAGGTAGGATGCAAAGGGCCTGATATTGAGGAACCTGATAAGGGAAAAAAACTCGCCGATTCTGTTCTGAAGAGGAGTTCCAGTCAAGCACCAACGATAAGTAGTTTTCAGTGCAAAGCATGCCTTGGCCGTCATCGTTGTTCGTGTCTTGATGCAATGGGCTTCGTCCAGAATAATACGATGGAAGTTGATGGCATGTATCACACTTTCCTCCTTGTAGAGCCCCTCTTTGCGCTTGAATCCACGTTCCTGCTTTCGGTACATGGACTCCAGACTGTTGTACGACATCATGATCACGTCGTACTTCTTCAAGTCTTTAATTTGAATGCCCTTTGTCTTGGTATTCGTACCGTGAAAGACGAATGTCTTGAGTGTTCCGTCGGTGTAGGATTTGATCTCTGATTGCCACTGCATCAAGGCAACAGGTGGTACAAGCACCAAACTTGGTTGCTTGGCAGGGTAGTCAGACATGATGAGTGACACGGCCTGGATCGTCTTTCCGAGACCCATTTCGTCGCCGAGAAGGCCGCCACCCCACTCCTGCTTCTCCATCTCCTTCATCCAAGCAAGACCCTCAAGCTGGAAGGGTTTGAGGCGGCGCGAGATGGTCGACGGCTGCTCTGCCCTACCCGCATGTATTTCTGGCATGTTTTCGAGATCAGTCCACATAGTTTCGAGCTCTGGATGATGGGTCTCAAGGCGGAGGCGCTCGGACCGACCGCGACGCTTGTCTCCACGCCTGTATGCCTTGCGAGAGGCGGCAATTTCTCGCATTTCCGACTGTTCAGCGCGTTCGTCCGAAGCGGCGAGTCGTTCGATGGAATCCTCGTAAGAAGAATCCTCGTCAGAAGAACCCAGCGAATGAGGGGGACTAGGGGTTCTGCACATGTCTGGATTGATCGCGGCGCTGGATTCAGTGGGTTCTTTGCCAAGGTATGGGCCGACACGAGGAGCAGAGCGCGTTCGCTGCTTTCCTTTAGACTTATATAGAGGTTCGTCGTCACTAGAGACCTCAAATACCGAATCATCGAGAGAGCTTAGGTCATCCGAGTCAGATATCTCAATTGTTGCATCCGGCTCCTTCCTGCCAAAGTCCTCGTCAGAGAAGCCAGTAGCAGAAGCAGTAGCAGCGACTGCGGTATCCATGTCAATATCCGAAGGCAGGCCGTCTTCGGAATCGGGAATCACTTTGCTCCTCTTTGTTCGGCGGCTTGATGCCGTATTCGCCCGCTCCCTCTGCGCTGGACTGCTTGCTATGGGGATCCCAACAGCACCGTCAGACATAGAGCTACCTCCCCAAAAAGGGGCCTTGGCATATTCCTCTTCTTGTAGCCTTCGGGCGACTTTGGCGTCCGGCGACTCATCGGAGAGTGCATCATCGTCGTCAGAGTCTTGAATAAGGTCAGCACGTCGTTTGCCCTTTGCATTGAGGGACAAGCTGCTTGTGCGCAGGGCACGATCTCTGTCGGCACGGCCTTTGGAGGTAGGAACTTCAATAACAAATGTTGTCCGCTTTCCGAGGTCTCCAGCCTCGGTTGATAGCGGTGTAGGCACCACGCTGGTAGCAGAAGTGAAATCGCTGGCCTCGTCTGAGGTCAGTTCTGTAGGGGTTGCGGCGGATGAAACAGTGGCGCTTAATGGTGCTTTAGCAGCGATGCGACTGAGACGAGTTGTTGTTTTGCTCGTAGTCGACTCTGTAACTGATGGTGCCGGCGAAGAATTATTGCTTGCCAAGAGAGACGATCTAGTAGATCGTCTTGTATCATTACTAGCTGCAACAGGTAGGGATGGTCAATAGAGAATGGCTCAGATGGTTCTCATTCACATACCAGGCACTGGAGTGGAGGCACCACCCGAAGACCGTCCACGGGCCATCTTGCAATGCTAATTCTTCTGCAGAGAGACTTTTTTTAATCAATTCAAGCCAGGAGAGAAGAGCGCAGCACCAATATTCAGGTTGCGCCGAAACCTGGCTTCTGGCGTGGGTGTATTGGCCCTGGGCTATCAGCAAGGGCAGCAGCGATTCAATAGTACTGGGTGGCGAATAGTGTCTAATTCAGATTTCGTCGGCACTCATCTGGGGTGAACTGCTCAATATAGACTCAGCAACACATGACGGGGTTTCGAGAATGAAATTGCTGGTGCTCAAGTGCCTGTGTGCATTGAACAGGTGTGAAAGTTGGCCTCGTCTCTTTTTGCTGGCACCGTGAATGACTTACTGCCTGGCACAGTGCCAATAATGACGACTTACGTCGCTGGCCCGCGGAATTTCCATACAGGACTCCATGTGCGGGTCCTGAAAAGTTAAATAGCCAGTGTGCCAGGTACCCCGCACTGTACCCCAGGCACGAGACCCCGCCATAGTCTACGGTCGTGGGTGAGCCCTCACAGTGCGAACTAGATGGAAAATTGAGCCCGATCACGTGACACCGTGTTAGAAGCGCGAAAATTTACCTGACACGCTTCGGCGTTTGCACTGGGCTGTGCCAACTTCATGAACGCCACTGTGCAGCCGAAAGAGGACTTGCAGACGTTCCCTTTTCTCACTGGTATTTGCTTCTCTTTTCGTCAGCACGCAAAGACGAGCTATTTTTCACTGAGTTGAAGAGAACACTTTTTCAACGCCTCAACATGTTAGTTCACCGTGCTGTGTATGTCGCCCGAGGTTGTTAATCGCTTGACAGGGTGCGGAGACGATCGGCTCCGAATGGTGGTGATAACGCCCACGAACATAACTCTCCTTCCCGACCTTCCAGAAATATCACCGGCCCGTACGTTCTTTGCAGAAGTTTCCCGCTGTCACGAAATTCGCTAAAAAAAAATTCCCAGTCAATCGGCCCTGACGGACTTCTTAGCTGTAAGTACATCATGAGAACTAGGCCGGCCTCATCCCTAACAGATGCTAGTCACATAATATTTCAGCAAGACAGATACGTGATGATGCCGATGCTCGTCGACAGGCTGCAGCTGATCAGGTTCGCGCAAACGGCGATTCATCCGCAGTAGCGGAGTCGAGCACTACCGCGAGCCAACGTGCGCCTGGTGGCGATAAAAGGACCCGGAAGCAAAAGGAAGAGCAAAAGGCCATTGAAAAGATCAAGTCCAGTAAGGCATTCAAGAAACGCAAGAAGTATGCCGATGATGATGAAGACGATGATGACGTTGCGCGAGCCATTTTCGAACAAAGCTATGCACCTTTGCCCGGTCAGATGGACAATTGTGAAATCTGCGACAAGCGGTTCACCGTAACTCCGTACTCTGTCACAGGACCCAACGGCGGGTTACTGTGTGCGCCCTGCGGCCGTGAGATAGCCAAAGAGCGAGAGGGTAAAAAACCGCAAAAGAAACCTCGCAAGCAGACGGGGGGAATTGGTGCGCGCCGGACCACGCAGAGTCGAATCCTTGACGGGGACGTGGGAGTCAAGAGTTTGGCGACACTTTGCATTCAGACACTTGCAAAAAATGTGGACATGGCCGAGAGTTTAGGCGATTTGCCGGAGCACCTCGTCGACAAGATTGCACGCATCTTTTCGAAGCGCAGACTCCTCAAGCCAGAGACTTTACCGCTTTTTGTTCAACCGACTACCGAGGTGCTGCACATTTATGACGGCGCCAAGCTCGGAGAAAACGATCTTATCAGCATTTTTCAAGTGGCAACCAAGTTGCGCCGCTTTAAAGTTCGGTGCGCAATCCAGTTCAAGGACGAGGTCATGGACTACCTGTTGTCACGCGATACGTGTTTGGAGACGTTTTATCTGCATGGTGCGAACTTGCTGAGCGAAACGAAATGGCACGAGTTTCTTGCTGCAAAGGGTGGTGAGCTGAGAAGGCTCCATGTTTACTATACGGACTTGCACTTTGGAGACGACACGATCGTTGAGCTACGAAAGCACTGCCCAAGGCTGCAGCGGCTCAAAATTGAACACAACCAGAAGCTTACAAGCGAAGGTGTCAAGGCTATCGGCGCGCTGACATCCCTAGAACACATCGGTCTTCAAGTTCACCACAAAATTACCTCGGAATCATTGACAGAATGCATTGCTGGGGTGGGAGCAAACTTACAGACTTTGTCATTGAAGGTCTTTCCCGACGCTGGCGACGAAGTTTTGGACGCAATTCATAATAATTGCCAACATCTTACTAAGCTACGAATAACAGATAGTGAAGTCATGACTGACAGAGGCTTCGTCAAATTATTCACTGGATGGGAGAATCCCGAGCTGTCATTCATTGACCTCCAAAAGTGTCGGCAAGTTGACGCGGCCAATCCACGCGACAATTCCGACAAATTGGGCCTTTGCAGCGAAGGCTTCAAGGCACTCATGGCGCATTCAGGCCCGAAGATCAGGCATCTCAATGTCCATGCCTGTCGGCACATTACGCGCGAGGCCTTTGAAGAAGTCTTTAACGAAAACGCAAAGTATCCGGAGCTGCGCTCGTTGGAAATCAGCTTCTGCGAAGAAGTGACGGATTTCATTTTGGGTAGCATATTCCGAGCCTGTCCCAAGATCAAGGACGTCAATGTGTTCGGATGCATGAAAGTCAAGAACGTTTTGGTTCCACGAGGCGTCATTCTAGTTGGTGTGCCTAATGCACAGGGTATGGTAACCGAGGGCATTCATTGAGGAATGAAGTCGCTCCGACAAAGGATGACCGTGTATTAGCTATCTTTTTTTTTTTTTTTTTCATTGTAAAACCATGAGCATCAAAAGGTGCACGCCTCCCTTTGAGGGAAGGTGGCAATACGATGGGGCTATGGCGGCAATCGCTGCAGAGTTGTGGTTGCCATCTTGACAGAGCCAATCTAGTTGCATATATCCATTCATGGCGTAGCCAGTATTGAGTACCAGTCCTGCTTACTGCTACACAAGCTATGTAGTAAATGATAATCAGACGACTCTCGGAAGCCAGGTGGTTTCAACAGGACCTGTTATAGTCTAAATAGCTCTTCGCAGAGGCTGACGTACCCTATATTCTTAGTCACCAGTGTCGGAGGCCTTGTTCCCATGACAGTAGGGTCATTTTTTTCATAAATGTATTCTATCGCACAATTAAGTAGAACAGAAAGGGACTTAGTCATTCATTACCCCCCAAGACACACATGTAAAAATGATTGCGTCCGAGATCACTATTGACAGGAGGACGGACAGCAAAGCGCGCGCGACATCCATGATATTTTCGGCGTCGCGTCCTCACCCGAATGGCACTCGAGAACTGTGCCAGCATACAAACTCTATTCAAAAAAAAAAAAAAAAAAAAAAAGATTATATCGAGATTAGAGATTGCAATTCCAAGGTCCTCGCCAGTACTTATACATGCAGCTCCACAGATGGGCGGTTATTGGCGGTAGACGTGGTCAATTCTTCACTGGCCATAGTGCGGACTGTCGAAGATGCCTACGCGATCGTCGCTGTTAGATTCTGTTTAGCTTGTCCTACTCTGTGAAGTACACCGGAGTGGTTGTTGGCGCACGATTTCCAGTGCAGTATGTAGAACACGACGTAGGCAGACCCTTGAATAGGTAACGGAGCTCTAGAGTAATGCTATGTGAGACTTGTATACATGTCTAACAATCTAGATTACAAGTAGTAAACGATGCAAAGAAATTCCAAAGGAGGTGAAGAAAACATGCCGTATGACTGTACTTTGTTAGTCGAGCGTGAGACTTTCTCTTTTATGTATTGCCGTTCATAGAAATTGATTCAGCGTTGGAAATCTAAAAGATAAGATATATATATATTTAAGTAATTTTATGCTATTCCTCTAGATTCTTTCTTTCAACGTGTTATCATGGTATTTAGCTGGCGTAGATGGCCAAGGAGAGGTGCCCGACGTTGGGCGTTAGACAACCTCAACTGTATAACAATAATAACAACTATTGACCAACTCCTGGTCCTGCTTGCTCCACTTGGTAAAACGCTCCTCGAGCTCCTCGTCCGAGGGCTCGGGATCGCGCTTCCACTTAGTGGCGGGGGGCGCACAGCCGGCGGTCTTGGTGAGGTAGTGGAGGTGGGCGGGGAGGTCGAAGCCGAGAGTGCCCGCGTTACAACTGACGCTGTCGATGCCCGGGCAGACCTTGACGTCGGTGCCCCGGTAGTTTATCTGCTCGGCCTCGCCGTTGGACAGCCAGTACTCGGTTCCGCCGTGGCGGTAGCCAAAGATCATGGGCGGCAGGCGCGGCACCGGGTCGTCAATGTGCGTCATGCGGTACAGGCCACCTCTCTGGCGGCTGACAGAGTTGGCAAAGACTTCGTTGCCGATGCGCGGCGCGCCAAACGTGTAGATGGCAGCCTGGTAGCCGGAGCGGCGGAGGTAGGCACCGGCAAGCGTGCCGATTGCGCCGCCGAGGGAGTGGCCGGTGATGACGAGCCTGTAGCCCGGGTTTGCCTGCAGACCGCTCCGGATGGCCGCCGTGGCGGCACCTGAGATCTCGTCCCACGAGGAGGCGAAGCCGTCGTGTACCTTGCAGCCCGAGGCAAAATCACAATCGCGTTGTGTGAAGATGAGGTTGGTGATGAAGTTGCGGAGGTTGTTGCTGCCGCGTGCGGCAAAGACGATTTCCCGGCGGGTCCTGTCGACGGACACGTAACCGGCAATACCGGTGTTGGCGCCCTGAAAAGTGTTGATGATGGTAGCACCGTTGCGCATCACATCGTTGCACTCGCCGCCGGCGCAGGAAATGGCATTACCGGGCGAACGACCCTCGGCGTTGCAGTAAGCGGCAGCGGCATGTTGAGCGTAGAACTTGAAGTTGTTCATAAAGTTATTGTCAACAGCTAGGACGAGTTAGTACGAGGGGGGTAAAGAGTAGCTGGCAAGGCGGCTTTTGTATAGCATACATCTAGACTCGAGTAGAGTTTGGTTGTTGACTATCGGGCTGGCTGCTGCCGCCGCAACGAGGGAAAAGAGGGCGACGCGCATGTTGGCGGCTGAACAGCTGTATAAGTCGAGGGAAGTATGAAGACAGCTGCCCTGAACAATGAAGTGAAGAAGAAGTGTGAGCCTGTCGGAAGACTATATTCCCTTTTCTGGACTGGCAAGAGTCTTTATATACTCGTGAGCGCATCGAATTGCTGTCGACATGGTCCCGTCAGAGCCTCTTGAGAGCGGCATTGTCCTAGCCGAGAACAGGTCAGCCCAGGTTTCCAAAGCACCGACGCTCACGATCCTGCGCCGCGTCTCCGCAACATTGCGGAGTTTAGATGGCCAAGTCTGCTCAGGAACGGGTCAAGAAATGGCGGTAGAGGCTGGCCGGTGCGATAGCCGCGCGAGATGGGGAAGAAGGCAAAAGGTAGCTCCATCTATCGTCGGCCCATGCGCGGAAATCTGTTTTTGGCGTGGAGCAGTGTTGTGTCAGAGGAAAAAAGACGAAAAAAAAAGAGAAAATTGGCCGTGGAGCTTTATAATGGTGCCGGCCTACTCTCGTGATAAGTGAGTGTTGGCGCCTGCAGAAGTGAATTCCCGGAAATTGCAATTCGACGCTTCTCCAGGTATTGAAGAGATTAATTCAGCTCTAGTGACTGCGGCATTGACGGCATATCGTTCAGGCTAGTCTTTCTCGCAGCTCAGCAGTGGGCGATTCCCGACGCCAATACGAACGAGCATGTTTCTTGACTTTTCGAAAGAGGAGAAGACAAGACCACCCAGCCGCAAATGGAGTATGATATTTGCATCACAATAGCCCGGAAGCGTCTGTGAGAGTACTTTATCAGGTATAGGCAGCCATAAGAACCCGCCGCGGCTGACATTGTCTCAGCTATCTGGCGTCGTGCCATGGCTGGACGGAGTCGGGAACAGTGGAACAGCTTATTACCAGTTTTCCGCGACTAACGGCGAAGAAGAAAATGGTGGGCGAAATTTCTGGGGTGTTGTATTGCTAAACAGCCAATCTGCCAGAATTGCCTTGAGGATGGGGGGCCAGAATGCTCGGGAGTCGCATCAAAACAGCAACCGGACGGTTGAAAGAGTCGCGGGTAATCCCGAGCAAAGCACAGAGATCAGCGCATTAGCTCGTAGAGTGAAGCGACAATGCGGGGCTTGTTCAGCTTCCGACCTTGTAAATATCACCATTGATATGCCCTCTTGGGAGAGCGAACCTGTCCGTCGGTGTTCGGCCCTCGGTGCAGAATAGCGCCGGAGTAACTCCCTTGACACATAACCATAGTGTTAAAATTATAGGAGAGCTGTCACGCAAGTTGACACAAAAACGATGGCAACTTGGCAATTGGGCCCCCATCATATCGCCATAAATTGGTGTTTATTAACTGACTGCAGCGCGGAATGGGTGGGTTTCTTCGACCCCAGCCTTTGCGGGGTGGGTTGGGGGATGGCGTTGCCCTCTGCCGAAAGCCTAACTTTATTGGTTGATAGTCTAAAATGTAGAGAAAAAAAAAACAATTGGTCAAGATACATTTACAGGACTTCATTTCATGTAGATTAGGCCAAGGAACTGGTGGCGGAGTGGTCAACCGTCGCAGGCAGCCTTCGTGGATGGACTACAAGCTATGCCTGTACGTTAGTTATAGGTGGCTGGTCTGATAAGACTGTCTAAGCTGTATGGATATAGATATCCCAGCAAGCTGAGGCTCAAGCTGGACTCTTGCCTTGTCGTAAGTTTCCAACTGGACCTGGCTTCACCCCACGCGACCGCGGTTGTTGGCAACCTGGGGTATAATAAGCGTCGGTCGGCAATGGGTGGCTCAATCGAACGTTTTCAAGAGGGGCAAATCGTCGCGACGCGACATGATGGCGTCGAGAATCTGGCCAAGCTGGTGTATACCACAGCAAATGCCGATGCACGCCATTTGTTGCAGCATATGAGAGAAAAAAAATTGATAATGTCGATGCTTGCCCTTACAAGCGTGGCGTCAGAAAGACAGGAACACGAGTTGAGTGTTTTTTTTTTTGTGTATACATGTAAGGGGGGCGAGGAATTAAATCCCGCCTTGGATTTATTGCGAGTCTTGTGAGTCTTGCTATTTAGTCGGACCTTGTGATTTTTGACCATGTACATATAGATTACTCCGTACATACGTAGACTTTATCATATCTAACATGTACCTTCCGCATCACACTTTCCCCTCCACACACGCGCGCGCACACACACGCGCACATACAAAGCCTTATGAGCTCTAGAGCCTCTAGAGATGTAAAATTTAAGCTAATTTACGTGTAAAAGGCAGCTCTATCTTCTTTATAGGTAGAATTAGTAATGTAGCTTAAGATAACCAACTTATCTGCCCTAGCGACGGCGCTGGCGGCCAGGATATAGACCTGCCGCCTTGTTGACCGGGGTACTTACTCTTTGGCGGGCATAAAAAAAAATACAAAAAAAAAGATACCTGAGCAGTCACGTGGTAGGTCCCCCAAGTAAAATCATAGGGTCCGGTTAGCAAGACTCTTTATTACAATGATGATAGCAATCGCTTTGGTGCTTGAACTGGGCCACTCTGATAACTATGTAGTTGAGGCTTCGAGTACTCGGGGTCGGGGAACTTGGGCCACTAGTTAATTAGATATCTACTTAGTAAAGCGGGTGGCTCCCTAACTTATTAGTGCCGGGCGCCACCCGCACCGTAAAATAGAGGTTCAAAAAGGTTGTGTAATACCACACTAGTTTTCCATGAAATGAAAAGGAATCTTCTCTTGCGATGCAATAATACGTAGACTGTATCCCACACCAGGCTGCTGGCAGCGGGATCTTCTTACACTGCTTGACTGCGCGTTCATGGTGCAATTTTCAACCGGAACTCTGTTTGAATTTCTTATGGTGTTCACTGGTATCAGGCATTCGCATCTCATTCAGTGCGGAGCCCAGTACGAATACATGATTAAGGCTAGCCTTGGGGTCGGTCTGTTAGTAGCGCCCCGATGCTAACTATCTCATAAAGCCTTGGCCCCATCTCATAGTTACTTTATGCAACGACGCAAGTCCAAACTAACTAATCTGGACTCCGAATGACCAGAATATGGCTGTGCCTTGCTAAACTTGGGGTGGCACACGATGTGGCCCTTGCGTCTAGTCAAATCGTTAGGGCTAACGTCGACTACCCACTTGTGGGCCACACCTACCTATAGGCCACCTAAC
>JAPFRM010000957.1:0-35469 GCA_030778325.1 Beauveria medogensis | reverse complement strand
CCTGGTCCCTACGCGCAAAGCCTATGTTGTTAGCAAGCAGCCGCTCCGCCATTGCACAAGCGCCACTCCTCCCCTTTTCTCTCTCTCTCCCGCCCCTCCCCACTGCTCATATTTACCGGGGGGGGGGGGGGGGGGGGGGGGGTGATAGCGGCACGAGTTCTCGGAGCGCGTCAGGACGGAAAAGGCCTGGTCGCACTGCACGCAGATAGCCTGGTCGCTGCCATTGCAGGAAGAGGGTGCGGCCGCCAGCTTGCTCGCCATGCTGATGACGCGGTCGTGCGTGCGCGGGTCGTTGCAGAGAGCGATAAGGATGGCGCGGAGATGGCTCTCCGGGAGGCTGGCGACAACGTCCATTGTTTGGGGGCTCTTTTTATGTGTTTTGAGTGGTTGCTGAGGCGTAAGCTGGTGTGAAGGGAAGGAGGAGCGCGACAGAAATCTTGACCGCCTTGCCGGCCTTCCGTTTGCTAATAAGATACCGTGAGTTGTCAGGGCTGGCTGGGGTGCTTTGAACACTTTTTTTTAGCATGTGGGGGGATATCAACTCTCAATTGAGCAATGTCCCTATATACACATTTTTGGGGTCGTCAGTCTACCCAAATCTCGATCATCGTGCCAAGTTCTCATTTACCATCAATATCCTCTGCTTCAGTGGGATGCGTTGTTGTGACTTGCGAGGGCCCTGGCTGAATGAGAAGTCTCGAAAGTCTCAAGTCATCACTTCCCTAGACAGATTTGTAATAAATGGACGAGGGATTATGAATCTGTACTATTAGACGTGATACTCAATTCGTCGCTCATATCATTGCAAAGCCAGTACCGTGCGTGGCCTGTCTAGTCCGAATCAAAATCTTCGTTCGAATCAGAATCTTTGCTCGAATCAGAATCTTCGCCCAGCTCGATCCGATGTCGCCCCATCTTACAACCTTTCGTCGTGCTCACTTCATCGCAGCAATCCCAAAGAAAGGCCTCTGGATAGTTTCTCCTGTTTTCCGGGGTATCAAAATCACCGTGGCAGCGGACGTCGTGATCATCCCACGTCGGGTCGTCTTCGTCGGGATACAGGTCGCCTACAACGTTAACGCTGCCATCAGCAATGGGAACGCGAAACGCCGAATCTGCTCTCATCCTCTGCATCTTTGTTGACAGACTTACCATAGTGATATAAGCAGTCGTAGTCTTCGTTGTCGTCTACGGAGAAGGCTTTCTCGCAGCGAACGCAGATGGCCAGCTTGGGCTCGCTCTCGCTCACGTTGCTGTCCGCCACGTCCTTCTCCGCCGTCTCTATCTTGTCAACCATGGCGAGAGCCTTGGTACATATATCTGTGTCTTTGCATAGTGCCACAAGAACAGCTCGAAGGTGTTTTTCGCTGACATCGTCAAATAAACCCATTTGGCTCTTGTGTTGTTTGGTGAATGATCGACGAGTGGGTGTGGGGTTTGGAGACGACAGATCTTTGGCTTTTTTATACAGACGTTCAGTATACGGACATCACAAACGACATTCCTCAACAAAGAAGAACGAATGCATCAATCAAAAGTCGCTGGATACCCAAACTTGAAGCCACCGCTGACCGAAATCAGTTCACTGCCGTTGGGCAGAACAACATCGCCCGTCGCCATCAACGCTGGCGAGACAATTGGCGCGAGTAGGTGCCGCGGCACGTAGAAATGTCGTTGGCATTCTCTCTTGCGCAGCTCGCTCACCGATGCACTGCATATCCATGAATCTCGATCCATCAATACCATGCGGCCTGCAGTGTCTTGGTCCCAGCCCAGCAAGTATCGCCAATGCCTTGATCCGTCCGGCAAGATGTTGCTGATGCGCCGAGTATTACCAAGACCCGGATGCTCCCAATCGTCATTCGACAGGCAAAATACAACAACCGTCGAGCTTTCAACCATTCCCGCCCAGAATCCTATTTGAAGCGTCAAGATTTCGGGACCATCCGACGACAGTATAGCCCTGGCAATTTCGCGCTCCGTACATCCTGGCGCCAGACTGTACTCTAGCAGTATATCAGACGGCTCTATCGTCTTTGGGAAACTTTTTCCGCTGTATCGTCTCAATCTATGGTCCTCGAAGAGCCAAAACTGTTGCTGGAAGGCCCCCGTTGCTTGAGTGGCCATCCAAAATCGGGGCCTCGTGTCATTGCCGTCCGTGTGCCACTTGCCCACGCAGCTCGCATCTTGGCATCGGTAAACAGCGGCCGTTTCGTCCATTGCAACTAGTATAAAATCACCATCTGCACTAAAGCACAGCTGTCTGACTTGTTCTTCCACCTTTGTCCCTTCAGCGCCGTTCAGGAGTGTCACTGACCCAGTTGCTTCTTCGTATTTGCCAACCAGTATCCTTGCATTAGAATCATAAGATGCTATCATTCCAGCGTTTGAAATCGCAACTTGGAGTACCGGTGCGCTATGGCAATATAATTTTTGCTGTTGATGACCGCTGTTTCGAAAAGAAAACCCGAGGATGTCGCCTCTGGTATTACCAGTCAAGGCCAATGCGAGTCGAGGATGAGTGGCAACGACATTAATTTCCCCTTCTTTGTCGCGCCTATCACTTTGCGGAACTAATTCTGAGCGGCCAGTAGCACCCTTTTGCTGAGACAACATGCGCTGAGCAACGGCGGCTGGTGTCCAACATTTCATGCTCGAATCCGTAATGTCCAGTATTCCCCGGCCGTCCCCAGTAAACTTCAGAATCCTGTATACTGAAGGGGATGTCTGGATAATTTCGATAATTTTTAGTTGCTCAAAGCTCCATATGGTTATGTTTCCATGTCCATCCGCAGTGGCAAATGTGTGCCCATCCGGTGAGCAGGCTGCCGAGACAAATGCCGCATCCGCCGGTGCGCAGTGCGACTGGACGATTTCTGTCGTCCATGTGTCGAATATTGCCAGTCCGTAGTCCGAATATACGACCAACAGAAGTGGAATATTCTTGTTGGGGTTGAACAGAAGCTCCTTGATCATTCTCCCTTGCTCATCCTCGATCCAGCCGATGAACTCCGAGTCTTCAGCATCCCATAAGCAGACACAACCGTCATTATATGCCAGTGCTACCAATTCGAACTCTGGAGATAATCTCGCAAGTGTAGGGGCTCTTCTCTGCACAGATCTTTCCAGGCTTTGAACTTTGTGGCCCTCGTACTGTAATTGCTCGTCTTGAACAAGTTCGCCCGTGAATTTGTGCCACTTCATCAAATGGCCGTGAGACATAATGGCAACAACCTTGTTCCCCCACACCTCCACGCATAGGCATCGAAGCCGTAGACGGTGTTGCCACATGATATCACCTCGTCCATCTTGCAGGATGATTGCCTTTGTGGTGCATACAACGGTTGCGGCATCTGCTAGGTGAATGAGATCAACGGCGCTGCCATGATTGAACGTCGTCTCTCGCTGGTATGTCCTCTGATTAAACATGAATACAGTCCCAAAGTCCGTACCTAGAGCAAGAATTTCTTCCCCCGACGATACTGTAGACGCACCTTCGTCCCCGAGGTCGACATGCGCGGTACAGTCGTCCCAGTCTGCGTTCATGGTCCCTTTCAGCGCCAGCCCGCCTGCCCGTCTTCTGGGTACTTGTGCGATTGCCGTATTTGCGGGACACATGGGGGGGATCAGAAAGTAAATGGAGGAAGGCTGTTTGAGCAACGGCTCGCCAAACCTTGTCACGAGACGGCCGAGGTCCACTGCCCAGCGAAGCACAATGACTGCCTTGGGATCCTGCGGCAGTACAGAAGCTCTGTGTTCCAGATATCTCGTCAGATTTCTGGACACACGCAAAATACCGTGACAGTTTCCGCTCGCCGAAACTTTCTCGATCCATCCCAGAATATTGACCCTGAAAAATTCCTCCAGCGCGGTAAGAAGCTCTGCATCGTTTCTTTGCAATGACGCCAAAACATGCTCTGAGAAACTCTCGACAGCGTAGCAGAGAAGTGGTGAAAGGCATGATCGTGCTACCAGTAGAGCTCGTTGAGTACGTGGAGGTCGTAGTTCGGTTCCCGACAGTAATTTCAGACAAACGAGAGCAATTTTCGCATGAGCTTCCGGTTCTGAAATAGTCAGAGATCCGGCGTCAGAGAGCAAAAACTCACGCGCGGTAGGGTGTATGAGTTCTACCACGTTCGAGTCTGCGTTTACCACTGCCAACTGGCCGCAGAGTTCGCATATCTCTCTCTCTGTTTTCTCAATTGTCGCAGGCACATCATGTTGAAGAGCCTCTGCTAGCTCGTCCAGTTTCATTCGTCTGGTACCAGCGACAATCCAACCGAGAAGGGCTTTTGAGACATGCTTCTCTCTGTTGTTTGCCTCGATGAGCTCAACGCACCGCTGGTAGATTGGCTTCATACCCTCTGGTAGCTCTTCCAAGATCTTCAGTTTCTCCTCAGCAGTGTGAGTCTTGTCCAACTCGTCGAGTACTATCCGAACCCAGAGGAAGCAGCCACTAGACTTGCGCAGGATAGCATTAGCAAGATCTTGATCGGCAGCCTCGCAAACGAAGGAGCCTACTGCGAATCGTTGCAGAATGTAGCTTCCAATGTCTGACAATGTATCTTCTAGTGGTACTTTGATACAAGTTACTGAAGTTCGGGGCACAATCAACTTCTGAAGGCGCTGCATATCTCCAACAGGCCGACTCGTGATGAAGATGCGCAAAGGGAACGATGTCTCCTCGCCCTTCAACATGTTGAACAGCTCAGAGTATGTCTCACACTCATCCAGGGCATCAACAACCCAGAAGAACGGCGCTGCGGAGGAAAGCTACACGAAACATAAGTGAGTCTACTCAACTAAGCAGCGCAAACAGTACTTACTTGCAAGATGCACTTTTGAAAGATCTTCACCCAGACAGTCCACGGATCATCAATGTCAAATGCCGATCCATCTTGACACAGTTCATGGAGTCTCTCCCTGATATCATCTCTGTATGTAGCCATTTGGAATGCTGTAGACCTGAGAAATGGAGCAAGTGATTGCGAATCATTGCTGCCGAGGCGGAAATAATAATAGGCAACCTGTGACCCCTTATTTTCAAGGTAAGCTTGCACATGTGATGAAAGAAACGTCTTTCCAGATCCAGGGCTAGCATATATCCAGAATATTGCTGGAGAACTTGGGCCTTCGATGTTGTTGTGACGCATTTCTCCCGAATTCCTGCTTGACTGCCATTGTCGAAAATCCTCTCGCCCATGTATCCACTGGCAAGAACCAGGCAGGATGTCGCGCAGCTCCATGGGGCTCTCTTTCACCCCGAGGTAGTTTCTTATGGCACTGTATTGTGAGACGACTGATCTAGACCTCGTCGTCTCCGCTGGCGATGTGTTAGAGATGTCGTATAGTGTCGAGCCATACCCCATTCTTACCTTTCCAAATGACATCCCTTGCCACCAGTGCTAGCGAGTTTCGTATAGCAATATACGTTGGATCCAGACGGCTTTTGTATTTACTAATATCGCAATGTGTGGCATTGGCGTACTTTACACGTTCGTTCGGAAGTCCTGTGCTCGTTAGCGATATGTCACGGTTGTCGTCGGTGGTGCGAGAAACACCTAAAACTGCTGAATCCCTTTCGACTATATAAGCAGACGACGGACCAAGTTTCATTTTCAAAGTCTCGTAAAAGGAATATATAATGATTTTGCCAGACACGTTGATAAAATCATCATGAATGGCTTTTAGCGACGCTGAGCCTTTAGCGAGGTCGCCTATGTATTGCCGTGCTGGCGCAATACGCGATATCGTGAAGATACCGTTCAAAAGCGACGCATACTTCGATCCTCGATGAGGTGTGGCTAGAAAGAAGATGGATCTTATTCGGTCCCGCCACCCTGCCGACTCTTGCGCAATGACAAATGCCTCGAATCAAACGTTAGCTCATATGTTAGCCTAAATCACGTCGCTCTACTCACTTTTTTGATCACCAAACCTCCCATCGAGTGTCCGAGCATAATGATGGGCCGCTATCAGGGCGTTAGCCTCTTCTTCCATTGCGGACAGTGAAACTGACTTTTGGGTCATCAATTAGGTCTGGCGACGTGCGCATCTCTTCTATTAGCTGCCGTCCGAAATCTTGTATTCTGAAAATGTCGCCCTTTTCGCTATCCCAGTCTGCATCATAGCCAAAGGCATGAATATTGGCGTGCTCAAAGCCAGGCTCCGTAGGAAGCCACAGCTTTGGCCAGAAGCGTCGCGCATCTCCGCCCTTCTGCCATGTTTTGACCGAGCCACCGCGGAGTCCGTGGACGAATATGATGTCAATTAGAGGACTTGCAGACTTGTGTAGAGTGGAAATATTTGTAGGCCCAATTTCTTTGCTAGTCTTTTCTTTGGTAGATCGCTTGCGGCCGAACGGTATCGCGAATCTGCTGTGTGACCGGGGGCTGTCTTCCACCACCACCTCATCATACCAGTGATGTTCGCTCGAGCTTTCTGGTACTCGATTCAGTCGAGACGTCGTTGAAATAGCGTCGCACATGATGCTCGTGTCACGCAGCGGCTGTGGTGTAACCAGTACTTTAGACTTTATCAGTGCGGTTAGCCGAACTGCATTTAAAGACCAGCGCACATTCGACTTACACTCAATTGCCACACCAATCAAATCGACGTCACCAAAAATAAATGACAAAGGATTTAGAATCACTACAATACTGTCCACATGGAAAGATTGGCTTTACGACCCCTTACTACTCGCATTAGTTAAGTCGGCTCTGTACGCAACTAACAACCCTGCTGGTTGGCCTCCCCGCGCCGAGTTGTGTCAGAGCCAATGGCAGCAGGCGTTGAAGCGCCTTTCCATCTCCCACCAAAACGCAGAAACTTTATGGTAGAACGAGCCCTGTCTTGCCGCCTGGATACCTAAACACGGTAGGATGGACTAGAGATCCTCCGTCAGCTCCCTGATTGGTAGCTCCGGCTGCACAAAGACACTGCCGCGCAAATGGCGGCGCGCTTGATGACTCAATCATTAAGATACACTGCCTAATTGGATCAATGTTGCTCCTTAAATTGCTATATTTATTTCTTTTAAAAGAATCTGGAGTAAGATCAGTGCTTCTTCATGGAGATTCCCATGTGAGGCACGTTCATTCATGCTCGGTGTCGAAGCTAATGGACAGGCAGTGGTCGACAGGCCTTCGGGGCAGACACACGCGCCTAACATGGCGACAAGAGTTATTCTGCAAAGGGAAAATCTTGTTGTCTGTTTGCTTTGATCTTTACAATTCCATAGACGAGACAAAGGTCGGCGGCGACGGCAGCGGCAGCGGCAGCGGCAATCTGCCGCCTTACGTCCACTTGCATTCTGCCTTTGCGCCGTGGGTGAAGCGCGCCTGATTGTGTCTCTGGGCGACACGGCCGCCACGGGCTTATCATACATGCTGTTTGAAATCGCTTCGATTATGGCATAAAGATTTGCAGGTACATGGAGGAGGACTTCTCGGAGATGGCTCTGGCGAGATGCTGGCGTGTACAGGCGAGTTCGTGGACAGAGTATAAAAGGGCCGGCCGCAAGCGTGGGCATCACGATGGTCAAGGGTGGCCAAGTACGCCGTCTCTGTTTGCATGCCTTGTTTTGTTGAGTACGGTTGGGCCTTACAGTATCACACCGTACTCTTGCTTGCCTCTCGCCATATTTCTGTCTGCTAATCTCTGGTGCGCGCATAGCACATGGCGAAGCCGCTCGTCTTGCAGGTTTCTATCGGCTTTACGGTTCAAATCAACTAAACAGTGAGTAGATAAGTATGCAATTCGATATGGGCCGGAGTCGATGACCGAGGTGAAGTCGCTGAATGCGCTGCTGGCCAATGACCACCCGAACCAGACGTCGATAATGCAGGCGGCGAGCGACCTGTTCCGGTGCGATGATGGAGGGCATAGCGTTTCCGGCGCTGTGGGCGGTGGAGCAGTATGGCCGGAGTGGCGCAAGAAGGGGAAGCAGTGTATCAGAGGCGCGTGAGTAAGATGGTCTCGGGGCTGATATGAGCAATAAATGAGGCGATGGATAGATAATGGTTGCACCAAAGCAGGAGGGAATTGTTGAACAGGTGAAAAATAGATGGATCAGATAAAGATGTCGAGGGTCTGCAGGGGTTGATGGACTGGCGGTGGACGACGTGCCAACGTGTTTGCAGGGATGTCACAGTGGGCCGCAAGTACTCGTGAGCGAAAGCGCCACACATTTGCCATGTATTGTTGCTCGGAACTACTTGCGAAGAGCACTTGGCACTGTCGGCCGGCTTTGAGAGTGTTGGGCGCTTGGGCGCCAACAACGAGCCAATCTGCGTTCAAAGAAGCCTTTTTCAGATTTATTGAGTGTACGAGGTCTATTTACAGCCTGGTGCCAAATGAAAGAGCGTGAGTGAGCAAGTTTGTTAGGCAGGCTGGATGGAGGGCCAACGGCCATGAGGGATGCCGCATAAAATCCGCATTGTCTTGTTTGCCCATCTGAAACTGGCGATGAATCCAAATCAAGACAGCATCGTAATCTACACTCGCAGGTGACTTGATAAAAGCCGCAAGAATGAAAGGGGGCCTGCGCTGCGCCCTTGTCACGGGTGAGGCTGGTGCGCCTGTGACGCAATGTCTGGGCGCGTGATGTGCTTGTCTACTCCGTGCCAGACAGACAACTCGACTTTGACCGACAGATATATCATTTCTTCAGCGTATTTGTTTTCATTTTATCATGGGCAAGCATGTAATGTACAGGACATCCACATTGCCTACAACGTTTGAATTGTTGCCTCTGTCCACTGCCCACCCAGAATCCGCCCACCGTCCCGCCCCAACGCTGCAACGCCGCCCGCCCCCGCCCGCTCACGCTGCCACTTGGCTCGTGAGCCCAAACCTTGTGCTCAAATCCGTCTTTATTACATTTTAAATCTAGCTCCTCTTTCTTTGTCTTTGTCTTTCTCTTTCTTTTCCTTCCGCCTTTCATGCTTCACTTTCCATCCCACCACTTCTTCTCACTGGTCGCATAGAGTCTTGGCGCCTTCAGTACATACACCCATTTGCCATCCTCCAACCACACGTCGACTTGCAGCGACAGCCATCTCCGCAGATCGCCTCTCACCTTATCAGCCCGATTGGGCGGGGTTGCCAAATAGACCAGACCGCCCGTGTACTGATACGAGTCCCTCGAGGCGTCGTCGCCCCCCCCTTTGCACGTCCACCATCTACATTCTCCCTATCGATAAAAAAAGAAACTTTAATGCTGTCATCTTGATTATCGATTCTACTCTCATAATATATCAGCTTTGCACTCCTCCGACCAAGGCGGCATCATGGAAGGCCAGTCCAGCCATAGCAGGCAACTCGGCCGTAGTGTCACACAGCCCGAGCAGCGGCCGAGCCCCAGCATACATCACAGTCGTCGATTTGACGGTACGAACAACGCTCATTTTCATCTTGCCCAAACATGTCCGCTGACTCTTGCAGAATCATGGGTCGAACTCTCCTCCCAGCCCTCATCCTCGTCGCTCTCGAGCGTCGACAATGAAATCGTCACCACCGGCCTCCAGGTCGGCAGCCCGTTCCAGCGCCGCAGGCGACTCCATCCCTCCGCGCGATCGCTTCCCCCTCCGCAGCGCACCGCCATCCACGTCACCGGCGCCAGCAGCCAGGACGAGGAGGACGAGAGTGACAGCGATGAGGACCGCGTCATGACGAGCTCTGCCGAAAACATTCACTCGTCTGAAAAGGACCCCTCGGACGGTTCCGACGACGAGTCCGACGATGAAGGTGACAATGCCACAACGCTCGGTCGAACCTCCGACGCTGCCGTCTTCCGCCCGCAGCCAAACGCCTTTACCCATCCGCCCGCCGGCCTGACGCAGCGGAGCTACTCGACGAGCTCGGCCGAGCACCCTCACCCGCACAGCTCCTTCCGGCGCTCCTCGTACCCTCACCGATCGCAAGGGCGCGGCCACCACCACCGCGGTACAGCAGCGTCACCGCCCAATTTCATGTCACCCTCTGCTCGCGAAGATAACGATGCCGCGCTGCGGGCTTCTCTCACCACACTCCTCTCCTGTGCCGCCGCCGCCAGAGGCCTGCCCAAAAACAAAGACGAGACGGACACGCAGCGCGCCACGCGGACCGGTGTCGCCCCCAGCAATCAGCCGATGGAACTGCGATTCATGCCCGAGTCTGCGCTCGCTGGTGAGGAGAAGCAGGTCGAGGCCGGCCCCTCGGGTGGCCGACGCCGGCACCCTTCGTCTGGCGCCGTCTCTCCCAAGTCGAAGCGGTCCGAGTCGGCTGGCAGGGGCCCGCGAGCGGCGAAGAAGAAAAAGACGGCTGCTGCTGCTGCTGCTGCTGACGCAGATTATACGCTAATATCCCCCACGCTGCTCAGCTGGGTCGTCAGCGCCGGTGTCGTCGTACTCGTGTCTGTTGTTGGGTTCGGCGCTGGCTACGTCATCGGTCGAGAGGTTGGCCGCGAAGAGGCACGCGAGGTGCTGGCGGCCAGCGTCGGCGGTGTCAACGACACGACGTCGGCCAGCAGCCAGGTGATTCGTTCCTCGGCGGGGCTGCGCAAGCTGCGCTGGAGCGCGGTTGGCAGAAGCATCGTCGCCCAGGCATAGGTTCTGGGAAACGGTTATGCATACACGCATGCGCAGAGGCAAAATTATCTGTGCCACATGATGATTTTATGCTATGGTACGGAGTTGGTTCTATATGATTTTGGGCTTTGATTTTTCTCCTCAACTTTCACAAGGTTGAATGACACGACCTTATTTTTTTTGGACGTGGTATCGCATTTTCAGGGGACGGCCATTTGCTTTCGCTTATTAGTCGATGCGCGTTTCGACACGTAGTGCCTAGTTTAAGAACTAAATATGCAATTATGAATTGATCAGTATGCCCATTGAGACGGTACTGCAATGTTGTCATGTTGGTTCACTTGTAAATATCAGGAAATCTCTGCATAAAATGCGTTTTCGTATCTTATGCGAATCACTTTCTGGATGGAAGAAGAGCAGACAAGGCCAAAACAATATACAACTAGAAAGACCAATCAAATCAAGGCAACAAGTCATAATCTGTAAACAAAGTACATGCAAGGCATCTTGTTTGTGACCCCACCAAGTTCATCTTCAAGTATTCGTACCTGTCATGGACCGAGGGACTGCTTCCACGTAATGAAGCAACATGTTCGAAAATATATACAAATTAGATGAAAAACCAAATACAGCCTCTACAATTGGCCGATGCCCCGTAAAAGCAACGCAACCTCATACTAGCCAAAAGTAGAGACTGTCAGATTTCGCTCCTTGTTCGCGTGTTTCTGTCAAGACACTTGTGGGGCCCTTTCGATGCGAATACGATCGCGGCCAAAGTCTCCACTCCGCGCCAGTCCCTTCCAGCGCCTCTCGAAAGATTTCAAATTACCAGATCCACGCTCCTCTGCCTCCCCTCCTTTCCTTTCTTTTGCCAGCATACAAGAAGAGACGAACTGCTGTCATTCTTGTTTCGTTTCGTTCTCTACGGTACGACTCGCCGATACCTACTGCTATCCTACCGCTGCTGCCTCCCTCGGCTTCATACTCCGACCAGATCTGAACCTAGATCGCCGCCACCATCATGGGTTTCCTTCAGGTCGCGGCGAACCACCCGCTGGTCCACGAGTTCCAGGCCCAGAGCGTTGTCGTCAAGTCTGCTACTCTCTTCTTCGGCTTCATCGCCCTCTCTGTTTTGCTCAATGTCGCCAGCCAGATTCTCTTCAAAAATAAGAATGAGCCCCCCCTGGTGTTCCACTGGTTCCCCTTTATCGGCAGCACCATCACCTATGGCATGGATCCTCCTACTTTCTTCCACTCGAATCGCGAAAAGGTGAGCAAATTCCCGTCCTTCTTACTTGCTGTCCCCATGCAGTCGTATGCTAACGCATCTCATTTAGTACGGCGATGTCTTTACCTTTATCCTCCTCGGCAAGAAGACGACTGTCGCAGTCGGCCCCGCTGGCAACGAATTCATCCTCAACGGCAAGCTCAAGGATGTCAATGCCGAGGAAATTTACACCGTCTTGACTACTCCCGTCTTTGGCCGCGATGTCGTCTACGACTGCCCCAACGCCAAGCTTATGGAGCAGAAAAAGGTATGATGCACCATGTCGTCACCGCGCGCGACCAACACCCTAACAAAAGTTTTGCACAGTTCATGAAGATTGCCCTCACTACAGAAGCTTTCCGGTCATACGTCCCCATCATCTCTCACGAAGTTACCTCCTACTACAAGCGCGACGCCGACTTCAAGGGCGCCACCGGCGTTGTCGACGTGCCCCAAAAAATGGCCGAGATTACCATCTTTACAGCCTCCCACGCTCTCCAGGGCAGTGCCATCCGCCGCAAGTTTGACGTATCTCTGGCCGCTCTCTACCACGATCTCGATATGGGCTTTACTCCCATCAACTTCATGCTTCACTGGGCCCCTCTCCCCTGGAACCGTCGTCGTGACCACGCTCAGCGCACCGTCGCCAAGATTTACATGGACACCATCAAGGAGCGTCGCGCCAACGCCGATGACCATGAGCTCGACATTATGAAGCACCTCATGAACTCTACCTACAAGAATGGCACCCCTGTCCCCGACCACGAGGTAGCCCACATGATGATTGCTCTTCTCATGGCTGGCCAGCACTCTTCATCATCGACTAGCTCCTGGATCATGCTCCGTCTGGCTCAAAACCCCCAGATCATGCAAGACCTCTACGAGGAACAGGTCAAGAATCTCGGCGCCGACCTCCCTGACCTGCAGTACGAGGATCTCGCCAAGCTGCCTCTTAACCAGGCCATCATCAAGGAGACTCTACGTCTGCACGCTCCCATCCACTCGATTATGCGCGCCGTCAAGCAGCCTCTGCCCGTTCCGGGCACCAAGTACGTCATCCCGACCTCGCATGTTCTTCTCGCTGCCCCCGGCGTCAGCGCCAGCGATCCTTCTTACTTTCCCAACCCCGATGAATGGGACCCCTACCGCTGGCTCCCTGGCTCGGCCAACGCCCCGACCATTACACGCAACGACGAGGAGGAGGAAAAGATTGACTATGGCTACGGTATCGTCAGCAAGGGCGCGGCCTCGCCCTACCTGCCCTTTGGTGCTGGTCGCCACCGCTGCATTGGCGAGCAGTTTGCCAACGTGCAACTGCAGACCATTGTCGCCGAGACGGTCCGCGCGTTCCAGTTTACCAATGTCGATGGCAGCGACAAGATTATTGGCACCGACTACGCCTCCCTCTTCTCCCGTCCTCTGGAGCCTGCCAAGATTCGCTGGACTCGCAGAGATTAAAGCAAAGGTTATACTATAGAATGCGTGCAAACCAATTAGAAGAGAACTAATCATGGATGTGGGTTTTTCTGGGTCACAGGAGTTGTTACATGTATATATTTTTTGGGATGATCACGGCCATGCTTTGTTTTTTGGATGATAAGCAGAAACAAACGCGTTAGAATTACGGAGCTGAAACAATGAAGCTCGTTTATTAATAAATAATGCCTACAACCACGTGTTCACTTACTGCAACCATTTGAACACATTCACCATTTTACAAAGAGTAATGAAGAGTTTCATCCTAGTCATGTTTCATGTTGCTATAATAGTATATGCTGGATAAAAAGATATATAGGTACCGCTATGCCGGTTCAAAAGAAAATGTGCACGGCGACTTTTCGGTTCGTCAAGCTAAAACAGAAACTCATGACTGCGGGCAACAAACACGACGACAGGTTCAGAAATTAAAAGAAAAGAAAGGTATATATCGCCACAATAAAAAGAGTGTCTGCACACGCGCACGCGCGCGCACACACACACACACACACACACACATATATATACACATACAAAACGTCGCCATCTCACGCATCCATATCTCGCAGCGGCACGTACCCCTCGTCTCCTTTCCCAGCGCCACGTCTGGCCAGCATCTCGCGGACCCAGCCGATGACGCCGCGCCCGCCGTGCCAGCGCAGACCGCCAGTGCGTTCGGCGGCGGCTTCATCCATCCAGCGGGGCCTCGTCCAGAACTTGAGCAGCAGGCTGGAGACAACAACAGAGACGGAGGAGCAAGCCATGGCGAAGCCGGCCATCATGGGGTGCATGTGGAGGCCGAGCGGGAGGAAGAAGCCCATGGCGACGGGCAGGCCGATGAGGTTGTAGAGGCAGGCCCAGCCGAGGTTCATCTTGATGCGGCGGAAGATGGCGCGGGTGAGGGCGAGAGCGGCGGGGATGCTCAAAAGGTCGGTGGGACGCATGAGGACCACGTCGGCGGCCTCCATGGCGACGTCGGTGCCCGAGGACATTGCGATGCCGACGTCGGCGGTGGCGAGCGCGGGGGAGTCGTTGATGCCGTCGCCGACCATGGCGACAATGGCGCCGGTGGCCTGCATCTGCCGGACAATGGACTGCTTCTGGTCAGGCGAGACGCCGGCGTAGACGTTGTCGGCGGCGATGCCTACAGCGGCGGCGACGGCGAGCGCGGTGGAGCGCTGGTCGCCGGTGACAATGGCCGTCTGGATCTTCATGCGGTGGAGCACAGCAATGGCGGCCGCCGCGCCGTCCTTGATGGTGTCGGCGAGGCAGAGGTGGCCGGCGTACTGGCCGTCGACGGCGACAAAGATGTTGGTGGTGCCAGCAGAGGACGCGGCGCGGGCGGAGGCGGCGGCGGGTTTTCTGGAAGAGGCGAGCTTGGACTGGGCGGCGGTAGCGTGGACGTTGAGCTGCTCGGCGGCTTCGACGGCGTCCTCGGGCACGGCGATGCCGTGGTCGTTGAGGTGCTTGAGGTTGCCGGCGACGACGCGGTAGCGCGGACGGTCGGAAGACAGCGCAGGCTCGACCTGTGCGACGACACCCTTGCCGACGGTGACCTTGAAATCGCCGACGCTGCCGTCAATGGCCGTATCCGGGCCGAGGCCGAGCTCGTCCTTGGCAGCACCAACGATGGCTTTACCAACGGGATGCTCGCTGCCCATCTCCGCGAGGCCGACCGCGGCCCACCAGGCGCGTTTGCGGGCATCGCTGGCGCTCCACGCTGGTGCGAGCGTCATGCGCGCGACGCTCATCTTGCCGTGGGTAATGGTGCCCGTCTTGTCGAGCACCACCTTGGTCACCTTTGTGGTGCGCTCCAGCGCCGCGCCGCCCTTGATAAGGATGCCGTTTTCGGCGCCCACACCCGTGCCGACCATGACGGCCGTGGGCGTCGCAAGGCCTAGCGCGCACGGGCACGCAAAGACGATGACGGAGATGCACAGCTTGACGCAGACCATGATCTTGCCGCCGCTCGCGTTTTGCAAGAAGATTTGCGGCGGGTGCGACAGCACGTGGGAGAGTACCATCCATGTGAGAAACGTGCCGAAGCCGAGAACGAGAATCGTGGGTACAAAGTAGCCCGCGACCTTGTCGGCGACCTGCTGGATCGGCGCGCGCGTCGTTTGCGCATCCTGCACAAGCCGCACAATCTGACTGAGTTGGGTGTCGCGACCGGCGCGCGTGACGCGAAAGTCAACCCTGCCGTTGCCGTTGACGGTGCCGCCAATGACGTTGTCGCCGAGGCGCTTCTGGACGGGCATGGCCTCGCCCGTGACCATGCTCTCGTCGATGTAGGTTTCGCCGCGGACAACAGTTCCATCAGCGGGAATCTTGTCGCCAGGTCGGATAATTACAATGTCGCTGAGCTGCAGCAGCTCGGTAGGGATGGACTTTTCTTCGTGAGCAGATCCCTCGGAGCCCGGTGCACGCGGTGTGCGGGGGGTGGTGGCATCGCTGGATTTGGCCCAGGCCTCGGCGGCCTTTTCGGCAGCGATGGGGTCGGCGTAAATGGTCGCCATGGAAGGGGCCAGAGACATGAGACGAGACAAGGCCTTAGATGTCTGTCCCTTGGCGCTGTTCTCTAGGTACCGGCCAAAGGTGATAAAGGTAATGAGCATGGTGCTCGTGTCGAAGATGGTACTGGGCCGGGAGTGAGGAGGCATAAGGAGCGAGACCAGCATGGCAAAGACGCTGTAGAAAAAGGCACAGGACGTGCCGAGAATGACTAGGACATCCATAGTAGGGGAGCCGTGCTTGACGGATTTGTATGCGGAAATGTAGAAGCGCTTGCCAATGCCAAACTGAACAGGAATGGTGAGAGCCAGGCAAATAACATCGCCTAGGCAAAGACCAGGAACCAGAGAAATCTTGCCAAAATCCAAGCTGGGTAGTCCCATGGGCAGACACATGCCAATGATGAAGACGGGAATGGCAAAGCACAGCGATGTTTTGAATGCTGTCCTCCATTCTGTAATCTCGCGCGTCTTGGCCAGCGACTCGAGCTGGGCATTGTTATCCTGGCTGTCGGCAACAAGTGCGTTCAAGCCCTCCTGTTCAACGGCCTCGACAATGGCTCGCAGCCCAATGACAGATGGGTTGTGTGTGACGGACAACCTGTCTGTAGACAAGCTGAGAGATGCAGACTTGACGCCAGCGAGTTTGCAGATCTTGGCTTCCAGTTCCCTTGCTACAGTGGCGTCCGTATTCCCGTAGATCTTGAATTGGGAAGTGGCCGTCCCCGCACCAACGTCTTGGACGTCAAAAGTTGTTGAAAGAACAGCGGCGTCAAAGCCTCGATCTTCGATGGTTTCCGCTATTTGGTCAGCGGATATTTTTGAAACGTCGTGCGTGATGACGGCTCGCTCTGCGAGCAGACTAATATTGAATTTCAGAATGCCATCCACGCCCTTGAAGCCACCTTCGACGGCAGATGTGCATGCACCACAGGTCATGCCCTCGATCGCAACCGTCGTGGTGGCGACGGTGCTGGACGCTTCGTCTGCCTTGTCAGCTGGCACTGCTCGTACGCTGTCGATAATCTCGGCGCCGAAGCCACGGTCCTCGATGATCTCGGCAATCTGCTCTGCGGTAAGCAGACTAGGGTCGTGCTCGATAACGGCTCGTTCGGAGAGCAATGATATGCTGAAGCTCTTGACACCGGGAACATCCTTGAAGCCCCCCTCGACGGCAGAGGTGCAGGCGCCGCAGGTCATGCCCTCGATCGCAAGCGTGGTGGCGATTGTGCTCGGCTCGACAGAGAGGCTCGGGTGGCGGGAGGCGACTGGGCTGGGCAGGTCGGTAGCGAGAACTTCGACGTCGAAGCCACGATCCTCGATAATCTCTTGGATTTCGGCGGCGGAAATCTTGGCCGGGTTGTGCATGACGACGGCGCGCTCCATGATGAGACTGACGGAGACGCTGCCGACGCCTTCGAGACCCTTGAAGCCAGCTTCAACGGCAGAGGTGCATGCACCGCAACTGCAGTCCTTAGGGTTAGTGATGGCGCAACGGCGGACTCTGGCGCGAGCCAGCTAAACCGGCGCGGCTATAGAGTCGTTCCAAGAGGTATCAACTCACGTCATGCCGCTCACGCGCAGCGTGGTGGTGGCCATGTGTGCTGTTCCGGGAGAGGCCAACGTCGCAGACAGATGGCTGGCTTCCCGTTTGGGAATCTGAATGTGAGAGGGAGCCATCCTGGGCGCAATGAAACAAAACCGTCGTGCCCAGCACCTCACTGTCTGGCGCAGCCGTCACAGAGTCGGAGTAATACGAAGATGAAAGAGAATAGGAAGAAGAAGAAAAAGGTCGTCGATGTTCCGAAGTTGTCGGAAGGAAGAAGCACGCAGCACCCAGGTCGTTGCTGGGGCCCTTGCTTGACGGGGGTCGGGAGGAGAGTCGTCGATGCAACGCTCGCTGGCAAGACGAAGCGGAGGTCGCGGCAGGATTGTGGGGGCGGTTTCGACTTTTGGCTGGCTGCAAGAAATATGACAGGACAGCCACCCGCGCAGGTGGATGGAGACGGAGCGATATATGTATGTAATATGCGAAAGGATTTCTCAGCAGAACAATCCGGCAGACAATGCTGGCGGGAGTTCAATTCCAAAGGAAAGAGGTGGAAAAGTCTCAAACCCGAGGCGTACCAATGCGCTAGATATGAGGCCGTTTCCAAGACAGTCAGCGTGGCGCAAAAAAGCCAAACATGTACCCGAACACAGACGGAGGGTGATTCGGCTTGAAGATATATGCACGGTCACCATGCAATGTCATCCAAGTCGCCAGCCCACAGGTGGGATAAGGTCAGCCACTGCGCCAATAAATTTCGGTTCCAACGCCGCAGGTCGGTCGTCTCGAAGCGGGATAGTCCGTGTACCAACAAGTTTATGCCAGCCAATTATTCAGCAGCGAGAGGAATAAGAACCAGGACCTAGCGTTGACGAGCAAGCAAACGATGGAAAAAAAAAACTAAGAAAAAAACCCCCAGTACCTGGTAGTAAGTACCTGGACGAGATGATAAAGGTGGAAACAAGGCCATTGATTATTGATTGCTTGGGGACATGACGCCTAAATATGCACTTGGCAATCAACCCCACTCACTAAACAATTCTCATCAAGACTTGTCATGGTTTTCTCCTTTTTCTTTGCTCTTCTCGCCTAACGACTGGTATTCTCCTGATGTTTCCGAGTGACGTTTTACTTGCCAATTTCACTCCTAGGCACATCATCGTAGCTAGCATCGCCTAATCGCACTTGTGGCTTGTGCTGTTTCAAATCACCGCCTACCCCATGTCGATGGCGCCAGTTTAGCACCGGCCACGGCTCTACCCTGCCAATTTCTTCCGCCAAGTCCATCGACGGGGCTCCGTTTGCCTTGCCTGCCAGAGCCAGGCACTGTCCGTGTTTGACTTTTGTTTAGATTGTCGCAAAGACGTAGAGCAAACTAGGGGGACGAGCGGGTTGTCGGCCCTGGAGGCGGGAGGGCCACGTTTCAGCGCTGTTTCCTGGTAAATCCGCCAAAAGAAACCCCCGAAACTTGGAGTGCTGCAGCCTGTGAAAGCCCAGGATAGATAGAATGCAGCGTGCTGCACCCGCGCCACGACTTACAAAATAAGTTCTTTGATACTCGTCATGGGTCGACAATTGAAGAAAATTAGACAATGGTGTACGCTCAAGCGCAGCCATGGTTCGTCAAGTCCACATACATAAGTCTGCAGCTGATCCGATAATGCCGACTCGCCGCAACGCACTTCGGCCACCGCCGTCCGTGCCAACTGTGCGGCCAGACGCTCGGCCAGGAACATCACGTGTCGCATGAAAAAATACAATGAGAGTGTGTTATGCAATTTCGTGTTCTATTTTTGCAAAATCATCAGATGGAATCGTCGGTGACCTTCTTGTGATTTCGTCCGTTCATCGTGGGCGCGTGCCTGTACGGGGATTACGGGGGCATGGAAATGCCCTCACTCCCACATATCGAAGCAGATTACCCTGTAGAAGAATGACAATTGCAAAACTTTCCCCGATTTAGTTGGTTCTGGGGCGTTTGGACTGTTGGTTGAATAATTGTGCGTCACTGTTGGATTATTGAATACTCTGAATTGATATGCTATTGATTTGGGCTATACAGCGGTAGATTTGGTGTTGTTGCGACCAGCGGCTAATCACCCCAACATCTGACCAAGTAAGTAGCTGCTATGCAGCGAAGTCACGCCCAAGCTGCCTCGTAAACAAAACTCGCGACCAGAAGCATTGTCAAAAGAATGAGCAGCAGCTCCCATTAAAGAATCGATATGACACCTATCACAGCCCACGCCGCCTGCCTGTAATCTCACAAATTGCCCCGCGTCGCTCAACCGCTAGACAGACGAGCCCCGCTTAAACCATCGACCTTGAATCTGATCGCCTTCAAACACCACGACCGCCTTGCCTGTTTTGCACCCTTCCACAAGCTCCTACCATCCATCATGGAGCAAACTAAAGCCTTGAACGCACTAGAGGTATGCAACAAAGCTTCAACGACAGCGAAACCATTCCCATTTCCCTGCACCAGAGCTAATCATACACTGCCTCCGACCTGCAGCCGTTCATCGCCCTTTCCAAGTCGGCCACCTCGCCCCGCGCCGCCGCCGACCTCATTGAGCGAGCCACCTCAGCGCCCAACACATATATTTTTGCGGAGCTGCTGCAGTCACCGCAGCTCCAGGCCCTCGCAGCCTCGCACCCGGAGCAGCTCGCGCCGCACCTAGCGCTACTGCGCCTCTTCTCCTATGGCGACTACGAGACGTACGAGGCTACGCCCGGCCTGCCGGCGCTCAGTGACGCGCAACGCCTCAAGCTACGGCAGCTTAGCTTGCTATCGCTCGCGGCAGCCTCGCGCCAGAGGGCAGACCTCTCGTACGCGCGTCTCCTGCAGCGACTGCGCCTTGACACCACGCCGCAGCTCGAGACGCTCGTCACCACGGCCATTTACGCTGGGCTCATCGATGCCAAGCTCGACCCGGCCCGCCAGCGCGTGCACGTCGTCCGCGTGGCGCCCCTGCGAGATCTGAGCCCCGACGACGACACGCCGCGCATGCGCGCGGCGCTGCAGGGCTGGTCGGACCGCTGCGCGGCGATTCTCACGGATGTAGAGACGCACATGGAGCGGGTGAGGCAGGGCGCGGCTGAGAGAGCTAGGGCAGAGCGCGAGGCCAAAGACAAAATGGCGGAAAAGATGGCCAAGGCCATGGCGGAGCTGCGGGACGCGGACAAGTTGGGTGGGGGAGGCATAACACGCGAGCAGCTGGCGCGCAGAGGTATGAGCAAGAGAGCGGTGCTGGAGGCGGTGGCAAAGTCCAAGGCGGACGAGGCTATGGATCTGGATGGATTGTCTCCTAGCGAGGATAGCAAGAAGAGGGCGGGCAAGAGAAAGATGTAGCTGGAGGGGAGAGAAGAAGGGACTACGAAAGCATTGCTTCTGAGGTGACGGGAGATGCACCACTAGAGGGAGGAAAAGCATAGATGAGGCTGGGGCAACAGCCATCACAGCCTTTTTTTAACGTTAACGAGCTTGCACCTAATGGTGCTGTAATGATATACACAACATAAATACCAACGCATCACATTCTTCACACATTCGAGACTGGTTATTCCCAATATTGTGCATTTGGATGAATCTCTAACAACATCAAAAGACTGAAGCTACGACGATTCATGTGCTTCTCACTGCATTACATGAATCTTGTAAATGAAGAGGCAAACTAATATATATATCCGACTTCCAAGGCTATCAAAAGAGGCAAGATTGTAATGATATGCAAAGACAATTGACAATGTAAAACATCAGCCGCAATTTTTTAGAAAACAGTCGAGCTTGACTGGCACAAAAATAAATCAACGTACAGCACCCGGACTTTGCTGGTCGTCACCGGCCCAGCTACTATTCGGGCGCTCGAGTGGTTATCGCTCGGAGATCAGACGGGATCCAGATCTTGTCACTCGGCTATGGCCGTACATGCTGAACCGTTCCCTTATTATAGGATATAGAGTAAGTCGAGTCCAAGTCTCCATCGGTTGTCGTATTGATATCAAAGTCGCCTTGTCTAGGACTAACAGCGTGTCCCCATCCTCTCACCCCTCTTTCATGACGGTCGTTAAAAGAACAAATAAAAGAACAGACAAAACATTGTGAAAGTTGACACGGAGCGTGTAAAAGGACAGCAAGCGAGTATGTGACGTTCCCCACCATTGATTGAAGAGCTTGCGGGCAATATATTATGTACTAGTGGTTTGCAAGTCCTCTTGGTCGGGTCGTCTTTACAGCCGTTTGCCTGGCACAAATATGAACAGGACGCACAGCGCTGCGGTGATGAGTGCCGTCACGAGGAGGACGATAAAGGCTCGCTTGACTAGTAGGGTGCGAACGTAGGGTTCGCGTATGCGTGAAAAGTTGAATGGGGTGTATTCGCTGAAGCCGAGGAGCGCCATGACGGGGTCCAGCGAGTATTGGTAGGAAGCGAGGAAGTAGACGCCCACGGTGAATGGCAGAATGACCTAGGGGTAGAAATGTCAGCATTGGGGGGCACTCTATAATGCAGTCAAGATTTTGGAACCATACCCAACATCTTGTGGCTCTGCTCTTGTTAAGAAAGATGAGCACAAAGCCGGTCCAAAAGGCGCCGAACATGGCCACGAGGCCGAGGATCAGACGCATCACCAGCGTGGGCGGGATCAAGTTGCCCAGAGCCTTCATCCGCAGGAAGCCAGGAAAGGCATCGCGCTCCATTGCCTGGAAGACATAGTCCTTGGCTGTGTCAAACACCTCGGGGTCGTCGCGGCCGTGCTCTTCAATAGCGCTGATGACGTCTTGCGTGATGGAGCCGGGCAGGATAATTTCGCGCTCGGAGCCGGGCAAAAGAAATGTATACAGAATCTTCTCCGCCGAAGCCCGGATATCCTGGCGCGAGACGGTATGCGCGGGCGAAGTGGAGTCGGTCAGGTCGCGGGCTGGGCTGGCGGTGACGGGGCTGGGCCGGGAGCCCGTGTGCGGCGACTCGCGCTCCGACTGCTCCTCGCGCAGAAATGCCGACATTTGGGCGTCCTGGTTCTTTTCCTTCTCCGTCGCGTACATGGATGGGCCCGTTGGCCGTGGCTCGAGGTCACCCAGGCTGTCGAGAATCGTCGAGGAGCGCTTCGAGGCGGCGCCGCCGGCGCGCTCCATATCGGGCGTGGCGATGAGTACGGATCGTCGAAGCTCGCGGACGTAGTGTCGGCATAGCGACATGTGCTGCGCAACATCGAGCCTAGATGAAACGGCGAATTAGTTATGTGCTTCTTGCCGCTGCGGGCCGAGAGAGAGAGGTCGTGCTCCTGGGCCAGATTTCGGGGATCTAAAGGAAGCGTACCAGAAATCTAAGTAGTCGACAGACCGCTGCTGGTCTCTCATGTAGATGTAAAATGAAAATAAGTCCACTGGCGGCAGAGTCCTTCTGCTCAGCACCTCAAAGAGCGTCGGCAGTCGATTGCGGGTGAGGTCTGGCTGCATCACGGGCGAGCCGACGTTCGATCGGGCCGCCATGATGGCTGGCGAGGGAACTCGGACGAGGTGTTTACGGGAAGGAAATTGTTGAGCGATTGGTGAAATTCGAGAGTGAGAAAAGGATTGTCAAGGACGGTTGGATGTTTGCAAAGCTTATTGCTGCTGCGGCGGGGGGAGGCGGCTGAAAGAAAATGGCGAGCAAACGCGGGCGAGGGAAGCGTTTCACAAAGCTCGTTCGCGTCCCCTTGAATCTGCAGCTGGGGCTGCTCCGTTTCGACGGCGAGGCTGGTGAGGAGGCGCACGGAACTAAGGTCGAGGGCGCTGCAAAAATAAGGATAGAAAGGAAAAAGACACCCAAGACACCCAATACGAGGCAGGACTGTTTGCACAGCTTCCCACCGGGAGTTGCTTTAAATTGGGCTGTCACCAAGGAGGACTTTTGGAATGCACACGGGGGCCGGACCACAGCAAATAACAAGGGCGACTGGCATCAAGCCACTCACAGGTGCAGCACAGCTTTCTGGTTGTCTGGCTCGGACCCATCCGACGATAATGCGCTAAAGTTATGGGTCTCAAAGGACCGAAAAAAAGGTACGTATACATCCACGTGACTAGCTTCTGCGAGTAGCAGCTGCCCCAGCCCTGATTGGCTCGCTACACCCCACCCACCAGTTTTCCCAAGCATTGCCCTACGCACAAAGATTTTGCGGAATTTGCGAATCCGACCAACCCTCGAACCTCCTTCAACCGACCAGACCTTGTACAGACGAGATATAGGTACGAACGCCAAACCTACCCTAAGCCCCGAACTCTTCCTTGACCGGATCCTGCACCATTTTCTTTTCGAATTTGACATCACTCGACAATCGCCATTCTCGAAATTGGACCTGCCCGCGGTTCAAGCACGCTGACACTCGAAACCTACAGAAATGTCGTCCAAGAAGCCCACCGGAAAGGCCCAGCGCTCCGCCATTGCGGACGTTGTTGCCCGCGAGTACACCATCCACATGCACAAGAGAGTACGTTGTCTACGAATGCGCAACAACCCCCCAGACGAGCCGCGACAAACGAGACATGCGGCCTGGGTGCGCAGAGGAACGAAAAGGCTAACAGTTGATGTAGCTACATGGTGTCACCTTCAAGAAGCGTGCTCCCCGCGCCATCAAGGAGATCAAGGACTTCGCCGTCAAGGCCATGGTACGAGACCCCGCCCGCACCGCCGACCAAGTTGCGAACGCTGTTCTACATCGATGACATGACGAGACGCACGAGACACAACTTGGCGGCGGAAACATCTGACCATGGGGAGAATATAATTGCTGACCGATGAATCTTTCTACGCATCACAGGGTACCACTGATGTCCGCGTGGACCCCGCCCTGAACAAGAAGGTCTGGGAGAACGGTGTCAAGGGCGTCGCCTACAGACTGCGCGTCCGCATTTCCCGACGACGCAACGACGAGGAGGGCGCCAAGGAGAAGCTGTACAGCTACGTCCAGGCCGTCAACGTCAAGAACCCCAAGGGTCTCTACACTGTGGTGGTTGAGGAGTAAATTTTACTCTGGAGAGGGTTCGATGTTGAAATTTGGGGGTTGAAACGAAAAAAAGAATTACACACTTCAACGCTATTGAAAGGGAAAGAGGAATAAAAAAAGAACAAGACTCATTTTTTTCGGTATTCGGAAAATGGATTCTTTTTTTCGGTTGGGCATGGCATTCTGGAGTTGCAACCGGCTTTTGTAGCTTTTCACGCTGATTTAACAAAAAAAATACAGATGAATTGTCAAATCAAAACGACGGCAAGCTGGATGGTTGTTTCCCTTTGTGTGGTGCTTTGGCTTGACGCGGAGCTGATGCGAATGAGATTTACGTTTATAAGGAATACCATTCATTGTACAATCTGTCTTTGGCGCGTGCCATGAGTCGTGAGTCCATGCAGTGCTCACTCGGTCCAACGTCGCCAATGACGGTGGAATAGTACATCAAGCTTCAGTTGTGATGCCTACGGGGTATAATGCTCATACTGATGCAACCAAAAAGTACGTCTCAATTCATCATACTGTCTTGCTGGTAGGCCAGGTCAACTTGTCATATCTAATAGCTGATAAAGCATGGACGGGGTGTATGCTCTGCCAGGCTGCGAGGGGTATATAGAGCGCCTAGTTTATGTGTAGAGACGCTTCCCACTCTCACAGCCGCAGTGATGCTGATGCTATCCAATAACCACGACGCGGAATTTCAAATAAAAAAGGACCCAAAGACTCCCGAATTTCTCCCATATAAACATATGCGGCGATCGTGATACAAACACTTACCACCTACAAACCCCTCTACTCGTCCTCCACGTCACGATGTCTAGCCAGAACCTTGCGCTTGAACTCGTCGGCGTCGTTGTCCCAGAGCTCGGCCGCCTCACCGTTGAGCGGAGAGGAGCTGGGTTTATCAAGTTAGCCAAAGCCACCCAGAAACAGATATTGAGGGCAGTGTGCTGGAGACTTACTTGTTGGGCTCACCCAAGAGACTTTGCAGGCTGAGAAGGACCGTCTGAATGTTGTAGGCGGCGGTCCACTTGTCCTTGAGGATGTCGAGGCAGATGCGGCCGGAAAAGTCTACGTTGGGGTGGTAGATGGGCGTCGCGAAAAGGACCGTGGGCGGCGCGTAGGGATAGTTGGAGGGGAAGGCGAAGCTGAGCTTCATGGTTAAGCCGGCGTAGGGCGTCGCGTCGGGGCCCTCGATGGTGGCGGTCCAGGAAAGCAGGTTGCCGTCGGCCGATGGGAAGGCGGAGACACCGGGGGCGGGCGAGGTCATGAGCTGCATCAGCTCCGTCTGCAAGCTGTCAAGTTGATGCTGGTTAGCCAACTGGCCCCGATTACGTCTTCTGTGTTTACTGGTGCTCGATTGCTTGGGGAAGCCGAAGCAAGGGAGCTGCGCGTGTACTTACCGCTTGGTGACGCTCTGTGAATCGGGCCCCTTGCGCGAGGCATTGAGCTTAGCAGCCTGAACGCTGCCGGGAGCAGAGTTTTGGTCATTCTCCATTGTAAAGTCCATTGTATCGGGGAGAGGCGTATTTTTGCGTGTTGTGTGAATAGTGGTCGGTTGCTGGCGACGGGCTAAAGGCGGGTTGCAAGGGAGACGACGAGGAAGCCAAGGGTTGACTGAAGTGGTCCAATGTACAGCTTCGAATATAAGGCGAGTTAAGTAGATGCCGGGCGCAAGCAGGACTGCAGACGAAAACGAATTTGAGAGAGAAATGTCAAGATGCAATGTCTGTGGCGGCCAAGGGCGGTTTTATGTACACGGCGAGGCGGGCAACTCTGGGGACTGCAACAGAAGAGGAAGTAGCAGAGGGATGGGGTGTATAGTCTTTTGTTTTTGCCCTTCTTTTCTTGACTCGAGAAAAAAAAGAAAAGAGACCTGAGCCAGGAAGCGAGACGAAACAAAATAAAGGCAATATTTGAGATTTGATAGGGAAGAGAAATTGAGTGCTGGAAACGGAATTAGAGGCGGGATGGAAAACGAAGCGGTGGAGCGCCCAGAGCGTTTGGTTGGCTGGTGGCGCGATGATGAGCTGGTTGCACTGCGTTGCCGAAGCTTGGTGGATGCAAGTCTTCTCTTTGCCCAGCAACGGCTGGTTGGAGGGGTGAGCAAGGCGCTACAAGTTCCAGGGGTTGGACGCTGTAAGCACCAGCCCAGGCCCCAGGGTCACTGCGGGTGGGGTTCTTTTCAGGCGTCGCTGCCAGCCAACGGGCTTTGTCCCCCCTCGATTGTTTTGTTTCCCAGGCGCTAGTGCACTTCTGAAAACGGCTTTACGCGGTCGGACGCGCTACCACGCGACCGGTCCCGGGAAGACCGCACATCAAACGACACCAACACGACAAACACCATACTGGTACATCACACGATACCACTCAACAGCCGGTTTTATCGAACAGCCTGAATCGCCCTCATCAGCCATTTTATCTGTTTTCTCTGCCTGGTTTCATTCCAAGATCCAAGCAAACGACCCACACTCCACATTCGACATCGTCGGCCGACGTCATGGTACGTGGACTCAAGCTGCTTCACTCTGCCCCTCCTCTGTGATACAAGCCCTGTCACCAACGACACACAACATTTTCTTTTTGCATAGAAATATTCAATCATAAAGCTTCGCCATGTAACACACTAAAGGACCACTCACAGTCGCAACTCGACCCTCTGCCTAGCGACCTACCCTTTCGCATCATTTCCAAGACGGTAGGCCGCGGCGCATACGCCTCGTACGCCTCTCCTTTCTTCTTCGCACCCTTGCCCAGCAATGCGCCGCCGCCCCGACTAACACCTTCTCTTCTACGACATTAGCATTAAGAAAGCCATCCCCCTCGACACTCAAGATCCCGTCTTTGCCGTCAAGCTCATCCACAAGGGCTACGCCGTCAAGCATGGCAAGGTCTCGGCCAAGCAGCTCGCCATGGAGGTCTCGCTGCACTCGCACATTGGCCAGCACCCCAACATCATCGAGTGGTTTGCGTCCGGTGAGGACTCCGTCTGGCGCTGGATCGCCATGGAGTACGCCGAGGGCGGCGACCTTTTTGACAAGATCGAGGCCGACGTCGGCGTCCGCCAGGACATTGCCCAAGTCTACTTTTGCCAGCTCGTCAGCGGCGTCAGCTTCATGCACTCCAAAGGCGTCGCCCACCGCGACCTCAAGCCCGAAAACGTCCTTCTCTCGCAGGACGGCAATCTCAAGCTCGCCGACTTTGGCATGGCCACCATGTTCGAGTACAAGGGTCAGCGCAAGTTGAGCGCCACCCTCTGCGGCAGCCCGCCCTACATTGCTCCCGAGATTCTCGCCTGCGGCCGCGTCGATAAAAAGTCGGGGCTTGGCGGCACCGGCGCCAAGTACTCGCCCGATCTCGTCGACGTCTGGTCCTGCGGCGTCGTGCTCTTTGTGCTGCTCGTCGGCAACACGCCCTGGGACGAGCCCTCGTCTAACAGCTGGGAGTTCACAGAATATGTAAAGTCGGGCGGCCACAGCACGGACGCGTTATGGGAGCGCGTGCCGCCCGAAGCGCTGTCCCTGCTCCGGGGCATGATGTGCGTTGACAAAGACAAGCGCTTCAGCTTCGCACAGGTCCGCCAGCATCCCTGGTATACGCGGCACAACCCGCTACTCACGGCCGACGGCCGCGTCGCCGACCCCATCAACCTCGCCACACAGATGCTCGAGAGCCTCCGCATCGACTTTACCAAGCAGCCGCGCCCCTCCCAGGGCCCATCATCCATGCCCGACGACATGGACATGGACACTGGTATGAACGCCGGCCGTTTTGCCGCCACGCAGCCCGACGTGCCCATTGTCGACACCGATTGGGACTTTGAGCGCCCGGCTCTGCGGTCCATGGCCGCGCCCTCGGCATCGCTCCCGCCCCGCGCGGGCGTTGCCGACGACCGCCACCGCATGATGCTCGAGACGCTCGCCGACGAGCCCTCCATGTCGCAATTCTCGCAGGCGCCTGGCCCGTCCATGACGCTGACGCAGCAGGCTCGCCGCTTCCGCGACATTTGCCCCGCCGAGTCTCTTACGAGATTCTTCTCCCACGTGCCGCCCGCCCACCTTGTCCAGATGCTCAGCGACGCCCTGCACCAGCTCAACGTGCCCCTTGCGCCCGTCGTCCCCAATCTCCACGGCTACGCCGTCGCCGCCATCAAGGTCCGTGCCGTCGACGGCCGTAACCAGAGCCTGCACGGCGATATTCAGGTCCACCGGCATGCCCTCCCCGACGGCAGCGAGGTTCTTGACGTCCGCTTCTCAAAGGTCAAGGGCGATCCGCTCGAGTGGCGCCGCTTCTTCAAAAAGATTGTCGTGCTCTGCAAGGACGGCGTGTATGTGCCGGATGCTTAGACGGCGGTTCGGCGGGCCATGGTGGCTGGCAGCGCAAAGGAGAGAAGCGGAGTGGATGGTGGGAGCGACAAGGTTGTATTAGACATAATATCATCATGCTGGATAGACCAGGAAGTTGTAGCATAGCGAGGCAAAACGAGAATCCTTGAATTAATATAGAACAAAGCACAAAATGCATGCATCATCATGATTGCATAGGATATCAAAAGGAAATTCATCATCGCTTTCTGTCGTCATGCCCTGGTGCCCTTTACGTTATTTTTCCTTTTTTTTTTTTCATTCATGCAGCGCCGAAAGCAGTGGGTTATTAAGCTCCAGCTGTGCTGCCAGATCAAGCATCTCGCCCGGCGAGATGCCAATCATGGCGTCCGTCTGAAACAGGTCCCAGCCAGGCTCATCAGCCGCAACGCTCGGCGTCAGCGGCGTGCTGAGGTTGTCGTCGTGCGCGTGGCCGTGCTCCGACATGTTCTGGTCCGAGCCGCCGCCGCCGGGGCCAGCATGGCTGCTACCAGCCGGTGCCGGGGGCGTAAAGGCGTTCATGAAGCGCTCGAGCTGGGCGAGCTCCATCTTGCGAATGGGCGCGACGATGCTGCCCTTGGAGATCATCTTATCGAGGACGCTCCGCATGTTTTCCTCCCAGAGGTCGTCGGGGACGAGAAAGGGACAAATGGTGCGCACGAGATACAGCACAAACGCCGACGAATAGGCGTCTTCGAGCTGAAAGGGCAAAAAGGCTTCGAGCAGATCCTCGTCGCCAATGACGCGCAGGATGCGCAGCACCGTCTGGGCCGAGTTGACGCACGACTGCAGCAGCGAGGCGACGGGGGTGGAGAGCATGACAGGCCCGGTGACAACCGAGTTGGTGCGCTTGATGTGCATGTGCAGCGCGCACATGACGACGGGGCGGGTGGTGAGGACGACGCAGTGGTGGTAGGAGAGCAGCAGGCGCACGGCCATGCGCGACGCCTTGCTGATGGAGCCCTGAAAGTGCGACTCGAGCAGGGCGTGGACATCGCGCGAGATTTGCGCCAGGTCGCGCAGCACCGACTGCGTGTTGGTGACGAGCGAGCCGTCGAAGCGCTGCCCGACGCCGTATATGGCGTTGAGGATCTGCGAGACGAGGCGCGCGAGACGCACGTGCAGCGACATGTTGCGGGCGTCGAAGCAGTCGTTGAGGTCCGACGGCGCGCGAGCCGTAATATCCTCGTCACGGATCGACGACGGAGCGCCCATGAGCGAGCCAAACTCGCGCTCCAGCTTATACACGACCCAGAAGATGAGGTTGCAGCGCTGCGAGTGCTGCGCACCCACTACTTCCACGGGCATGTGGCGATGCCAGCCCTCGATGATGCAGATGCGCATGGCGTGGCAGATATGCTGCAGCGCTCCCACGCGCATGTCAATAGACTGCAGGTATACGGCGCCGAGCACGAGCGCTTGCACGGCTGTGATGGAATCTGTCGCGAGCCCCGACAGGTCGGGCATGAGGGCCATGGCGCGTGCCGCGTACTGGTGGCCCGTGGGACCCTCGGCGCTGCTCTGGTTGGTGATGAAGACCTTGCCGTATGCGAGGATGAGGAGGTACTGCGCGTACCAGTGCCGCGACGACGCCGCCTTGGCCGACTGGTCCTCGTACAGCTCGTACAGGTTCCGCAGCCAGTCCTGCTCGTCGATGAGGTAGAAGATGGAGCCCAGGTAAAACTTGGCCACGTTGAAGAGGAGCAGCGCGTAGTCGAGCGGCGGCAGGTTAGACACGTCGGGCGTCTCCTCCCACGGCACGGGGTTCCATGTGAGCTTGTGTCCACCGTCAAAGTGGCCAGGGTCTGCGACGTAGCCTTGGTCGGGGAGGTGCTGGCCGAGCAGCGTCAAGACGCGACGACAAAAGGACCACGAGGAGGAAGGTCCCATGTACCCTTCAAGCAATAGTTAGTTTGTGTGACAGTAACAGACGCGGGGAGATGCGGGGAAGCACTTACAGAATCTGCCCTTCATTTTGGTGAATGTGTAGTCGTTATCTGCGAGGGGATTCTGCATGAATGAGGGCTCGATGCTGTTGTTGTCATCTACACTGCTGCCGCCATGGCTGCTGTGATATGACAGACGCCCGGTATCGGGAGCTAGGGAGGGTGTTGGTCCTGGTGTGGCATTTGCTGTTAGAGGATGGTTGACAGGAGACAATCCAACAAACGGGGACCTGGGACACCGACCATTGCTGTCTTGGCCTTGATTGCGGTGGTCATGCTGGTGGGCTACATCGCGCGGATGCAAGCCAAACGCGGCCCGGGACGACGCGGCGCTTGGGCTCGGCTGTGTGAGGAGGGCATCGACATCCAACCGGCGCGGTGCGGCGACGGGGTCAAGCATGTGCTCGTCCTGCGTCTTGCGGCCTTCCAGCTCACGGAGATATCTTGGTGGCACCACTAGTGTCAGTACTCGAGGATCTAACATTCCCAGGTTATGCCCGGCGGCGGAGTCTGTGATGAGGCCGTCCATTGCCGCCGTCTGCACGTTGTGCGTGTTGGTTTTGTGTCTATCCTTACCTTTCGGAAATAGATATCCGTTTGGACTCGGCCACAAAGTAGCACCTCTCATTTTGTCTCGCGCAGCGGGAACAGGGCTGTTCCCCGCTGCACTTTACTTTCATAGCCCTGCATCGTTCACATCTAAAAAAAAAAAAAATCTGGTCAGCCGAGCTCAAGTTCGGAACCCCGCGAGGCGGGGGGGAAGGAGAGGCGGCGGCAGAAAAATTGCCGTCGGAAGCGTCACCCACGCTTTTGAGACCTTTGGCACTGTCCTTTTGGTCACCCTGGAAGGCGACGGACGACCATCCATGTTGTCGGCGGTGTTGTGAGCCAGAAGCCTAGGAAAGTCGATACTTTCGGACAGCGTCTTCCGGGGGAATTGCACACCATTTGCGCAGGGAAAAAAAAACAAGGTGTTATTACGTAGGAGCGATAGTGAGCCAGTACCAAGCAAGCAAGCTCCTGGGGGCGGAAATCCCCACTTGGGCCGTTCTCAGACAAGCTTTTTGGTTGGTTGACTAAGATCTTACTGGGCTCGTTCTTATGCATGAATGGTCAATTCGATCGTTGTCGCATCTTTGTGAGACACAACGTCATGTTATGGCATTTCCATTGGATACTGGGCACGACAGGCAAGGGTCGAATGGTTGTTCTGGAAGGTGAGACGCCCGTTGTAACCCTTCAATAAAGATAAGTAAGCATAGAACCGGCTAGTTATTGGACGGGCAACTCAATTCGTGCTTCCCCGTGCCACCATAGTTTTATTGTGGGGAAGTCCGGCGTCGGACACCGTCTCGGCTGGCCTGTCCGATGTCCTGGCACTCGCACACCAAAACATGACACTCCTATGAGTAATACAACCGGCTACAAAAGGGACAGCGTTGGCACAAATCACGATCACCAGAGGATCAAGGGGGTCACTTTTTTTCTTCTAGAGCCAAGACAGGGGTCGCGATAAAACAATGCTATTGGGCCCAACGTCGGCACGCTGTTTGACTTTTCTATCCAGGTTCGTTGCACCACTTGTTGACATCATACAATTGCCACGCATGATCCGGGACTCCAGACTTACACGAGATATTTCCCAATGTAGACCCCTGCCACTAACAGTGTGTCGAACTGCCGCGTCGGCCATGAGAAGCAGTAGCTCCGCGGCCGCTTTGGCCGCCGACCAGGTAAAGCAGGCCGAGGCCACCTACAAGATCGTGGACCGCGCTGCAGATTTTGCAGAGAAACAGGCCCGCCGGCCAGACTTTGACCACTCAGGCACGCCCATAGAAGTGACAAAGCAACCTAATCCCAACTGGCAGTACGGTGGCGGCGCGCGAGACTACGATGCATCATGGAAGCACCGAGAGGTTGATCCCTACGCCCCCAATCGGCCCATGATCAGCAACTACAAGCTTCTCGTGTCTGGCATCGCCCCGCGACCCATTGGCTTCATCAGCACCGTCTCGGCCGACGGTCGCACCAAGAACCTGGCGCCGTTTAGCTACTTTCAAGTCGTCGATCACGATCCGCCCACCTTTGTCGTGGGCTTCTCCTCGCGGCCCGGCCGCGAAAAGGACACGTACCGCAATCTCCAGGACACGGGCGAGTGTGTCATCAACACCGTGTCCGAGAGCATGATGGAGGCGGTCAACGCCACGTCGCTGGACCCCCCGCATGGTGTCTCGGAGTGGGCCATTTCCGGTTTGCACGAGGTCCCCGCGACGACGGTGCGCCCCGGCCGCGTCCACGAGTCGGTCCTGTCCGTTGAGGGCAAGGTCGTCGACGCCAAGGAGCTCGGCCGCGGCAAGCCGGGCATGAGCGCCGCCGGCGTGGTGCTCATCCAGGCCACGCGCTTCTGGGTGCGCGAGGACGCTACCAACGACGAGGCCAGCCACATTGCGCTCGACAAGCTGCGGCCGGTCGCACAGCTGGGCGGCATGTCCTACGGGCGCATTACCTCGACGTTTGAGCTGCCCAGGAAGCGGTGGGCTGATGAAAAGGCAAGCTCTGCGTTATTGTCTAGCCTCGAGTCAGATAAGAGTGAAACCTGAAGCCTGAAAGGGAATGATAGACATTTCCCCTCATGTGTAGTGTTGTACAACATAGATTTGCACAGATAGACCTAGAACATTGAAGATATAGACAATCATTATGATGACACTCAAATAACTTTCTGTGCATGTCTTATGGCCAGCTACTTGAGCAGCGGTCTTCCTACAAGTTGGACGGATACTTGAAGTTTTTGGAGATTACGAGAGAAATGAGTATATGTAAATGTGTTATTCGTGTCATTCCATCTATCCTGCTATGGAATTAAGATGATATAGTAAAGACTAGTGAAAACCAGTGAAACCGACCCAATGCTCGCTTATAAATCATAATTAGTATATGCAGTTTCTTCCCTTTGTCAAGAGGGCCGTAAGAAGATTCAAGTGCAAACGTCGCTTAGTTGAAGGAAAGTCTGTGCCATAATTCCTTGCGGAGAGCGGCAGCCATGTGCTTGGTACGTTGGACGGCGCCGCGGTTCTCAATGGCGCGGCGGTGGAGGTAGCCCATGCACTCGCCGACGGAGCCCCAGGTGAGGCACTTGTAGGGCTTGGGGGCCATAATGTTGGCGGCGGCCTGGTCGGCGAGCGTATTCTCATAGTTCATGATGAGCTCGCAGCCGAGCTCGTCGGCCATGCCGGCGACCTGGGCGCACTCGAGCTTGCAGGTGGGCAAGCCGTTGCTGATGCGGGTGCGGTGCGTGGCGGTAGCCAGCGCGGCGCTCTCGGCGTTGTGCGTGGCCAGCATGAGGCTGGCCTTGGGAAAGGCAGCGGCATCGCCGGCCATAGCGGGCAGGCGCTGGCTGATGAGCTTGTCGGCAATGTCATTGTACGAGGCATCCGTGTCCTCCTTTGTGTCGTGGATGAGGGAGCGCTCCTCGTGCTCAATGTAGGCGCCGCGGACGAGCTTGACGCCGAGCTTCCAGCCCTCGGCGGCCGCCGCGGCGATGTGGCGGTCCGCGACGTCGCGCGCACCCTTGAGGTACGCCTGGATGGTGTTGTAGACGAGGGCCTGGCCGTCGCTGTTCCAGCGGCGCATCAGCTCCAGAGCCCAGTCGTCGATGCCGTGCTGCACCGACTGCTGCTCGGCGTCGAACCAGAGGCGCGCGCCGCGCTGCTTGGCCTCGGCACAGAGCGCCGTCAGCGCATCGTCAACGGCCTGGGGCATGGGCGCGCGGGCCTGTAGCGCGTCCATGGCAATGGGCCCCGCGCCCGTCATCTTCATGGCGAGCACGTCGCCGGGCTGCAGCATGCGGAGCGAGGCAAGCGAGGCGTCACGCCACGAGGCGACCAGGTCGTGATGCGCCTGGGTGTACTGGCCCGGGTTGGCGGCGGCGGCGGCGCGCTCCTCCTCGGAGAGCACAATCTCCTTGGCAAATGTCAGGATAACGCCCTGGTAGCCGAGCGTCTTGAAACTTTGAATGGATTTGGAGACCTCGGCCTCATTGGTGCCGGCGCAGAACTGGTCGTAAACGACGTGGCGGACCAGCGTGTTGAGGAGCGGGTTGGTCTCGGGGTTGAAGAGAGGAATCTTGGGATGCGTGATGAGACCCATGGCGGCGATGGAAGGCTTGAGGAGTGTGGGCGAGCACATCATGGTGGTGAGGGCGGCGGAACGGAGCAGTGTAAGCCATGGTAGGCGGGAGAGTGCTGTGCGTGTGGGAGCTGGAATTGAAGGGACAGAGGGGACCGTCGGCCCAGCTGCCGTAGTGCCTGTAAGGTACCGCACACTATCATGCCATCTCACACCAGAGTATCTGTAGAGAGGCTTGGTGGCCTGCTTGCGGAGGGTGGTGGTGACGGGGGCGAGTGCCGACATGGTGGCGACTGGTATAAGACGAGATGGCCCAGCTTCTCAATCTTAGTGCTGGGCACTGACTATTGTTGCGTGTAAGTATTCAACACAATTAAAACAATAGTGTACTGATGGGAAATAATAACAAACTGGTCGCATGGGAGGGAGGGGGAGGCGCTTTCAAATAGCCCATCTGGAAACTCTGATTGCGCCTGGTATCGGGGCTGGTCCAAGTTCGTGAAATGTGTGTCGGAAGCGCTGTCCGGGCCCGATATCGCCTGGATAGACAAGCAGGCATGTTCCCATACACGCCCCCCCCCCGGGGGGGGGGGGGGGGGGGCGGGGGGGGGGGGGCGGGGGGGGGGGGGGGTGGGGGGGGGGGGGGGGGGGGGGGGGGGGGGGGGGGGGGG
>JAPFRM010000955.1:0-10185 GCA_030778325.1 Beauveria medogensis | reverse complement strand
CCCGCCCCCCCCCCCCCCCGCGATCCTACAACCCACTGATGAACAATGGATATCATGGCACCACGCAAGTTTGTTGAAATGGTGCACATTCTCCAGGCTGCGGGCCGAATGACAAGTGCACGACTCCCTTGTTTCGCGCCCGACCTCTCCATGTCTTGGAATGAGCATTCAGCAGCGCAGGCGTCGGCCCCTCTGCTCCGGATTTTCAAAAGGGCCCAAGAGCCGCTGAACCAAACGTCGGACAAGTTATGTGGTTGCGTCGATTTGAGACATGCGACGAGAAATAACGAATTGATGCGTGCGGGGAAATTTTTGGCGGCTAGCCTATTTAAGAGAGCAGGCGTTGATCTTTGCTTCTTTGGTGGTCGTACTAGCATTCGCAGCGAGAGCCTGCTCTTGCTCTTGTTGGTCTATTGCGGTTCCGTGTTGGCGATGAGTTCATTGTTGGGTGGCTTGTTAATAAACAGCAGCCCGTCGGTTATTAACACTCGATGGCTTGCCGGGGCCGTTGAATCAAGGTAAAGCCTGGGCCTTTGGCTCAATGCATGTGAAGAGCAAGACGGCATCTTTCTTCAAATTTCTCTTGAGCCATGATACTTAAAAAAAAAAAAAAAAAGACAATTCGTCAAGAGAGACTTTAGTACTGTAACTTTTTGCATTCATTTCGTAGCTGAAAGATATCAATTTCAAGTGTCCGTACAAGCATCCCTGCCATGTTAAAACTTATAGATGAAGCACTACCAAAGCATGTGAGAGAGCTGGTACAGCTTCTCTTCCTCTCGAAATCCTAAAAAGGGAAAGCGCAGTTTTCTCGCGGTAACAAGGCGAAGCCTTTTACCCCCCAGTTACCCCCCGCCGGATTAAAAAGCAAAGAATGGTTGCAGCGCTTGGTTCGTCGTCTGATTCAAGCTAGGCAGGTCCCGGAGGCTCGGGTCATGTCCCGTCCAGCTGGGAGAGGCGAGGGGGGGAGGTGTGGGTGTCTTGAAGTCGTACAACAGTTCTGATTACATCAAGATGGCCATTTATCATATGTGACCAATGTGGTCCATCGTTTTCCAGTAAGCTGGTACGGGCATTGTTTTCCGCATGGGACGCTAATATATAAAGAATTTGGAATCGAAAACAAGGGAAGAGCCGGGCTTGAAGACAATGTTTTCTCCCTGAATTTTCTTTTGCTCTGGCCATGAGGGCTTGCGCGTTCTCCCCCTCACGGACCCCAGCGTAGCTGATGCTGTAGATGCGTGATATATGACAGACGGCTGCGCTCGAAATGGTAAGACGCGCAACAAGTCTCGTTATAGAATCAGGTTTATGGAAATCCGCAGTCTGAAAAAAGAAGTAGAAGAAGGAAAAAAAAAAAAAAAACGGCTGAGCATGACGCAGCCCTCGGAAAGCACATGACAACAGACAAAACCCCTGTGTTAAATGATCTGTGCCTGGGCTTGCTGCTGATACAGGGCCGGTGGCGCCCCGGATAACCGTCAAACCCGCCACTTTGCAGGCGCTGTGGGCGGCGGCAACAAGTGGGGCCGCCGCATCCCAAGCTGTCGGGCCGTGCCCTGGTCAGTCGATGCAATTGTGATTGATGCACATTGCTTTTCTTTTTTCTGTATATTAATCAATATTTTTTTTTTATAATTCTTTTCCTAGTTCTTTTCAATTTCTTTTCTTCTCAATCTTTCATTTAAATATACCCCCCGCATTGCCGATGTTCGTGTCCCAGCAGTTTGGAGCCGACGCGATAGGCTCGCACACTGCTGCCAGGTGCGGCCAGTCACACGCATCAATTTGGCTGCAGCGTGCTGGATTTGAGCAGAATGTTCCCGTAACGGAATGTTGATTTCCAAATTACCAATTCCAGCTAAAATAGTCTTTTTGCAATATTCATTGTTGACCATGATGCGATGCGTGCTGCAAGGGCCATGCATCATATTCACAGACAAACTTAGTTTACAGAACCCTGCATAGCTTTCCACCAAAAAAATGAATCAAGTAATAAGATTTTTCCACCGAGTACAGATTATCTTGATCCATTAAATTCTTTTTTGTTGTCATAATATTTGCTCCCGGTCAGGTGGCTTTACCATGTATCAGATTCCCGCCCATCACTTTTTTCTCTTATTCCCCAACTGTTTGAGCGCGGCTCAGGCGAAAAAGCAACGCAGTTGCTGTGCTGGCGCGGCCCACTGTCGACCGACTCCCCCTCTCCTCTCTTTGAGCCCTGGTGCCCTGTTTGTGCGACTTGGGCTGGCCAGGGGCGGCCCAAAGTTCTGGGACGATGCTCAATGGCCAATGTGACTGGTTGCTTTCTCATTTCCTATTTACCAATTGCAGCCAGCCAGTCCACAATCTCCAGCCCATCATGGTGCACCCTTGTGCACCCTGACCCGTGTGTCTGGAAGAAGAGAAAACTCCGTCTTGCAGTCTTTTTGCTAGGTGTGAACCAAGACGTTTATGGCAATGCAGGTTGCAGATTTTTTACCCAGAGACACGGGCTGAGAGGGGGCTGCTGCGCGTCAGCTCTGGGACATTGTCTTTGCGCCCAACTAGCAAGGCACGATGCCATTTCGGAGTTCGCATGGCGGCAGAGAAATGAATATGGCCCGGGTTGGGCTACATGAAGGCTTACAAGAAAGAAAACGTATGGATTGGATAAGCGGTGACTTTGTGATGCTCGTCATTGCAGTCAGTCATTGCATGACAAACAGCCCTCGCCGCTGATACATAATTCTGCGTTGCACCGGCTGCAACCCCCATCAAGCATTAAGCTTTTGCCCGGACGTTGCATTCAGAGACCCGCCCGCCATCGATATCAACAGCACCATCTTCCATCAGCCGCCTAACCACGAGCAATACTACCATTTCAAGTCTTGTTGCTTTTTACTTTTTACACAAAGGTATTTGGATTGTCAATGTAAGTAGTTCCAAAACTTGTCACAAAACTTGTCAGTCTCTTGTTCCTTTCCTCACCGCAAAAGATCGGTCGGCGGGCGCTTGTGGCTTGCATTTGGCCTAATCTAGCGCCGGCTGCCCTTCCCCGGGTCCAGGAGAGCGGGTTCCGAAGGGGGTGGGGGGAGGGGAGGCTCGGCTCGTCAACCTGGTGACCTAGTCAAGTTTTCAAAAAGAGGGGAGGGGGTCAAGCATTGGTATGCGCATGGCCTGGACGAGAAAGAAAAAGAGAGAAACCCCAAAGGCGGACAAGAGATGACAGGAATTAATGGAGCGCCGTGCATGAATTCTATTTATGCAAGAGGTGCATCAACCCGAGTCCTTGGGTGCTGATCATTTTCATTTTGAACATACGAGGGGGCTATAATAACACTGGTTCTTTTGCACGCCAACTCTCCAATCACCGCCCAATGGCCCGCAGTTGGCATGGATCCTGTCCCGGATTCCAGAATACGAGATGGTCCTTTTTGGGCAGGTCAAGACTGAGCTCTGGGGAAGGGAATGCATATGCATGTCAATTGTCTCCCGTGCCTCCTCGCAGGACCCTGGCTGACCTGATGAGCCAGTGGCAGTAGCATGGGGTCGACGCAAAGCCTGGCATCTCCTCTCTCGTCAGATGCGTGCAAGGTAAATCCGCGCGACATGATTCTTTCTTTTATGATTTTCCATTCATAGCAGGCTTGCATCTGAGGGGGGAGAAATGCTGACCAAGTGGAGGACTGGGGGACTTTGCTGCGCCGTGGCAAAAAAATAAGAGCTTCTACTAATAACCGACGCACGGCAGTTTCTTTTCAGCCGATTTCAGCTATCAGCTTTGAAATACATGCTTTGAGAACAAGTGTCATGCATGGTGGCAAAAGGACCACGATAGATTGACAGTCAATGACGGTCGCCAGTGTATAGTACAAGGCGTGAGAAAGAGACAGGCAAACAGGGTCAAGTCGATGAAGAGAGAGAGAGAGAGAGAGGAGGAGGGCGAGGGGTGGGCAGACGTTGGACCCTTTTTTTTCTCTTCAATTCTAGGCCAGGGCAAACCCCGTATGATTTTGACAAATGACCTTGCGTGCTTGCGTGCTTGCCAGCGGTTTTGTTCCAAAGCAGTCAGCGACGAACGATTATGGTTGGACAGTGCGCATCCCTCCCCCAGGTGTCCCTTTCAGGTGTCCTCCCCCCCAGGTGTCCCCAGGTTTCGCCAAAAAACGTGGTTGGGCCAATGCAGCAGTCATGTGTACGGGAGACGGGCGGTTGATGAGTTGGCATTCTCAGGCTCTGACACACGCGCTGGCCATGTTTGGCCAGATGACCTGCTGACCAGAGGGGGGGTGGAAGCCCTCTGCGACAAAGCACTGCCGCGTTTGAACTGATGGGCAACCTTGGGCAGACAGAAACCGACGCTTGCCCCAGACCAGAGTACCATCATCATCGAATGCAACAAGTTGGTCCTTGCTGCAGGGTCCGGTCCCCTGTTTCTGGGCAATGCTCATCCCGCTGTTGTTACTCTAACTACTCTCTTGCCACTGCGTGAGCAGCGAGCAACCCAGAGCGCTTTGCTGGCTTGCAGGAGGGGCAGACAGGTGACTTTTTGGGATCCTGGCCGGGCGCAAGTTTGCTGGCCAGCTTTGAACCCAATGATGTTGTCCACGGAGGGAAAGCTCATGACTTTTCTTTACTATATCAAGTCACGACAGCGTCGCCCCCCTCCTCCCCCTCCCCTTTACCGCCTTGATTACAGACAAGAAAAAAAAAAAAAAAATTGGCCCCCGAATCTTTTTCGGGAATGGAGTGCGGTTCGCTGCTTATTCTTCTCGAGGCTACCCCTCCCCAAACCCCCCATGGCCGAAGCGCTGACCCCATGATCCCCAAGTTTTACCGCCGGGCGGCGGCGTCGCAACATGCCATATTGCTGGCGTGGCACGCACGTCAGTAGCACACACAACACACACAACAACAACACACAACACACATTGACACTCACACGCACACATGGCGCACGCACGCACACCACGCACAACCGAATTCACAGTCAAACAAAGTGTCTGAAAGTTGTAACAAGGAAAGATGATGCGTGAAGCACGGAAGGGGTTGGCCAGCGAGGGCCGGGGGTCAGGCGCGGCCCCAGCTGAGCCAATCTGCAGGGCCGACAAGAACAACAACAACAACAACCTGTGACTGACTGACACTTGCGCGGTCCTTTTCTTGTTTTCCTTTGTTCTGCCGTCTTGCACAAATGATGAATGCCAAAAAAGGAAGAATCCTTGTCAAACAGGAATTCAATTGACAACGCAATGCTAGCGTTGAATTTCCCCAGAATAAAAGAGGTCAGCTGGGGGCCGATGCAGAGCCTCGTTCCTTGATCACCCCCAAGTCGCAAGGCCGCAACGGCACGTAGCATCGAATTCGTTTTTTTTTACGACTCTGCTCACGAATTGGCGCCTCCCGAATTGGGACCCTGCCGGAAGCAGCAGCGGCATGTGGCCGAAACGGACCAGGCCTCGTCTGCCATTGAAAGAAAATTGGGGTTCATTCTAGAATGTTGCCGAGTGCCTGGGCAACTCGGCCCTAATAAACGGGTGTCGATTATCTGGTAATACTTGCGAGACTACGAGGAAGAATGAGTTCCTTTGTCCCATGTTCGAGGCATGACTAGGCTGAACAATGCAAGAAAAGAGCAAACTGTGTGTAATAGAGTATTTTGTGTGTGCATCTCGATGTCGCCGCGCGCGTCTGCGTCTTTGCCGGTTGCATAAAGTACCGGCACCGTATTGCGAGACACCGAGAGATACTTGAAGAGAAAACGGTAGGCGGGCGACCGTTTATTTGGAGGTGCTGGCAACCGCGTGACTGCGAAAAAAAAACATAACATGGGGAGGGGGGAGCCTTGTTGCGGGCGTGGCAGCGTCCGTTTTGCGGGCGAGGGAGAGGCCTCGGCCACAGGAGCCCGACCAGGTGGGAAAACGGAATGCTCACCTGTCCACCGCCAGCTCAGATCGTTTGGAACGCCCATGTGATGGCAGACGGTAACAGTGCCACGCAGGGCTGGGAGCCGAATGAGAGAGAGAAAGTGAGGGAGGGAGTGAGAGCGAGAGGCTTGGGTGGACTGGTTCCCAACTACTGGGACGGAAAACTGCCTGAGTTTGGTGAGGGCTGGAAGTAGCTTAGCTTGCTTGAGAGAAGCTAGTCTATAAAAAGTAGCATATCGACGCCCAAAGCAGCAGTACTACCCAAGATCGCCTAGCGGCATCTCCCAAGAGCTTCATGACCTCGCCGGGCTGCTCCCCGGACCACCTCAATACTCCCTCCCTTGTGCCCCCCCCCTCTCCAGCGCCCCAGTACCCCTCCAGAAATGCCCAAAAGTACCGCTGGAGGGTGCTCGCAGGGGGGGCAATTAGGGCAGTGTTACGGGGGGCCTTGGGCATACCCCCCCACACCTGAGGCCTGGCCACACCCACTGGCGGCGGTCCCGTACTGGGGGGGGTCTTGGGTACTGGCATACCCCCGGTTCCTGCCCGTGCTGCTGGGTGCCCGTCCGCGGGCCTCTGAATAAGAGGGACGCATCGCCCCAGTGCTCACCGGTCATCCTACTTACTACTCACGACAATGCAAACTTCATAACTACACGTCGCTTCCCCAGACTAGGAACCTGCCTTCCTTTCCTCCTCCACGACACTCCATGCATTGACCCCACGACTTTCAACACCAGCTTCATTGCCCTCTCGGTCTCGTTCACGCTTGACGCCTTCCACACCCAACACACTCTGCCCGTTCTGCATCCCAGTATCCGGCACACTCGGGTCGTCAACATTGCCACACCGCCGTGCTTCAGCAAACCTCCTCATCGACTCGGCATTATCGTACCAAGGATTCAAATGTTCATCACCTCTGCTGGCAACCTGAACAACACTCTTTGATTCATCCAGCCAGCGACTTCCCGCTCGGCCTCCCCCGCCAAACCCGCCTTCTTCACCACCTTGCTCAAACGCCTTGAGCCATCACAACATCCTGCAGCAATGCCTAACAGATTAGACACGCATGTATTGACGGTGGATGCCAACGTCATCCACAAGGTTGACACAGCCAACCCTGCCAATCTGTATAGCATGTGGACTGGTAAGCACCTGTTGCCCTGTTCTGCGCTCGAAGCGCCTTTTACCTATGCACGACACGATAGGCTGACCAATGCCGACAGTCTTCTCCCGCTGCGCCGATTCACTTGAGCAGGGCCGCAGATTAGAGAACCTCAGCTGGAGACTCTGGCAGAGAGAGCAGCTCGTTGACAACGAGGAGCGACTTGACGCCTCCGCCACAAACACAAACACAAATACCTCGCCTTTGGCCACCACCTGGCGCCCCCAAGACCTTCCCCAACTCTCCGGTAGCGTCGATTCACTCGTCGACGACGACGCCACAGAGTTCGCTTCCGAGTCCACCCCTCTTGAGATCCGCCCAAGGATACGCCGCCTGGACTCGACCAGCAGCCGTGGCAGACGCGACCGCCACATCAGCTCCGACGACTTTAAACAGATGGTCGTCTCTATTGTCAACGACACGGCCCCTCTCTCCGCACCAACCACTACTTCGCCTCTTATCGCTCCCAAGAAGGAGACCGCTCCCATCGTACCTGCCCTCGCACCCGCCGAGCTCACCACCGTTGCCGAGATGGCTACCGAACCCGAGCCTGCCGCTGAGCGCCACGTTACTGCGGCCCCCGAAGTTCCCGTCTGCGAATCGTTCCCCCAACCCTCGCACATCGAGGCTGCCATCCCAGAGCCCGAGGCTGCTCCCGCTCACCAGCCCGTCGCTCAAAAGAAGGCACCGGCTAAGTTTGCTCTCGGCGGCTCTTGCTCTTCTAGCGAACAGGGCATGAGCGTCGAGATGACCAAGAGCAGCCTGATGCCTCCCAAGGCCATGTTCCAGATTGGTGGCTCTTCCGAGTCTGCTTCTACTAAGAGCTCTTCTACCAAGAGCGATGCCCTGCCCGCCAAGGCCGTTGTACCCCAGAAGAAGCAGGTTGTCCTGCCTACCACGCGCAACGCTCAGCTCGAAGCTGAGAGCGCTATTGACTCGGATACTGACGACGACTACGTTGACGAAAGTGCCATTGACGACGACGATGACTGCTCCGATTGGGAAGACTCCATGGAGGATAGCGGCAAATCCAGCGTCGACGAGAAATTCTTTCAGCGTGTCGAGTCCAAGGCTAACTTGGTCTCTCGCCCTTCGCTCATCACGCTTATGCTTGCACAGAGCGAGCGCCAGAAGAACCTCAGCAACCAGGCCTCGCACTCTGCCTCTGCCATTATCCGATCGCGCGCCGGACCCAGCAGCTCGACCTTGGGTGTCTCTCCCAATGATTCCGACGAGGGCCCGCTGATGATGAAGGGTATGCGACCTTCCAACCTCCGGCCCATTATTGAGGCGCCTCGCTCCAGCGCCCAGCCCATTGTCGCCCCTACCAACCATGTGCACGCCCAAGCTGCCCTGTCTCCGCGAACCACTCGTCGCAACATGCTTGCCACGGAGCTTACCGAGTCACTTCGCCGTCACCTTCTCTGGGAGCGCCAGCAGAAAACTTCGACTGCCAACGCTGTGCTCAAGCGCCGCCACACCTCGCACGACGTCGCCAATCTGAAGCAGTTCCCAGAGAAGCCCTGCATCAAGAAGAGCGAAGACGCCAACGCCAGCAGCTGGAACCAATATTTCAACAAGGATACTTTTGACGGCTACCACTCCAAGGGCTGGTAACTGGACAATTTATTGGCCTAATTCGACAAGGGCGCTTTGGTATGCGACCTTTACACATATCTTATTACGACAGTAACAGCACCAAGCGGTTACCTGAATGGAACGAGCATCACAGCTTGACTTGATCACGCATATGACATGGCTCTGGACATGACCTATTTCTTATCACACATTTCTGGCACTTTGCGTGGCGTTGTTTTTTTTTTTTTTTTCAAGATACCTAGGATTCTTGTTTTCTTGAGCCTTTACGGAGGCTTTGGGCATTCATGTTCGGCCTGTGTTTTCAACCGCCATTTACGTTCCCATGGTGGATTTGTACTCTAGCGCGAATGGGGCTTTGCGGGGAAAAAGCAAGATGAAGAACTACTGTATATTCAAGGGCAACCTTGAGACGCCGGTCCTCGGAGGAAGCATAATGGAGGAAGATGGAAAAAGCGTGTGCTGGGGAACAGCAGCGAAAAAGAATCGGAAAGGTGGAGGATGTGGCTTACGCTCGCAAAAGAGAGCAAAAAAAAGCGATGAAAAAAGATGAATCGCGCTGAAAAGGAAAAAGCTTCCACATATTCCGGGACCGAGAAGGACAGCCTCAAGCGTACAAAAAACATAATAAAACTTGACATGACTACAATATGATTTCATTGCGGTGAATTAAGGCATCGTGACGGCCGTGATAGAGAGAGAGGGAGAGACTGTGTGTGTGTGTCTGTGTGTGTGTGTGTGTGATGAGAAGGAGGCGTCGGGCGGGTGGAGGTGGCTTTTCCATTGTTGGTGGCGGCCGCATGAGCAGAAGGGGCGGCAGTGTGATTGATGATTGATGATTGATGATTGATGGATGGTGTGGGCTCGTGCTTTGCGGGGTTGTTTACGAGGGAGCGAGCTCAAAAAGGCTTGTTTCGTTGTAATAGACTTTTTTTAATTGGGGCCCAGCGCCGAGGCTTCAAATGGGCTCTGGACTCGTCTGCCGTGTGACGGCGGAAAAAGACCAAGATCCCTGCACTCGCACGCATGTATTGCGAAAGTCCCCGACTTGTTGGTGATGAATGGCGGGGAAGCTTTTGTTGGTGATGAACGGCGGGGAAGCTTTTGTTGGTGTGCATGCGTTGAAATGTAAACGCCTCTATGTATGTGTGTGTGAATGAAGCCGTTGCCGGATACCGAGGCATGTCTGTTGCCAGAGTTTTTGAATGGATTATTGCAAAATAAACAACTTCTTTTCCTTACGAATGGCAACATGTTCAAATTTTCGATGCTTGTTGCCTAAATATGAACGATTTACCCCTTCTTCATTCCGGCTTCTAATTCAAGAAACCGCGTGCCGCCTCACCAAGCCACTGTTCCAGGGACGACTTTGCGGCCAGAGCAAAGATCTGCACGTCAACGGGCGCAACCCAATGTCAAGAATCGAGAACTTTTTTTTTTTTTTTCTTTTTTTTTTAATTTGACTAAACCATGATTAAAAAAAACACAAAAAAAAAAAACAAAAAAAAAAAAAAA
>JAPFRM010000953.1:0-23800 GCA_030778325.1 Beauveria medogensis | reverse complement strand
GTTCCAGACACGGCCCACGTCGTCGGCGGCACCGGGGGCTGGCCCGAGCCCGAAGCCCGACAGGTACTGGTGGGTGCATCTCTGTCGGCCTTTCCACCGCTCGCGTGGCTCTCCTTTGCTCTCGTCGGCGTCCTCTACGGCCGCGCTTTGATCCGCGACAGCGACGACGACAACCACCACCACCGCCACCCGCAGCGCTCCTCGACGCGCTGACGGCTCGGCCACCTGTTTGCCGGCCTCATCTTCGCCGTGTGGACGCTCTGTATTCTCATCGTGTGGCCGCATGTGTCGGTGGTATGGGCGGTTCAAATTTGGGAGCCAGGGGATTGGTTGTGGCGCATGTTTTAAATCAATGAATGATGCCATGCTGGTAACATCAAAGTATACATGTAACAGTAATCTGACCAATGCCTAACCGAACCTTATAGTTCTATCGAATTTCCGTGCATATTACCCTGGTTGTCCTGACTTCCTTGATACCTGCCCGAGCCTCTGATTTTCAAGGACTTTCAACCGACATTTCCATCGTTGCAGCATGGCGATTGAGCTACATCGCTTGCATCTTCTCGTGTAATAATGTATATCGGCAACAAAAATTGGGACTCTATCAACGACACGTCCTCTTTCACAATCGGCTCTGGTGCATTCCGTGAAAACCAAACCCAATGGGAAAGTCGGCTTCGGCTCTGCCCACCTCCTCAAACGAGCGGGCATCCAAGCACAACAGATACGATGTCTTGGACACACCGTCCAACACCACACTCAACAGCACACCGTCATCTTCCTCTGCCGCTCCTGGTCTCTCCACAAATACAGGCTCGCCGGGAGTGTGCCCCTTGTCTCCACGCCAGATGAGGGCTTCACGTGTCTGCACGTCCGTCTTAACAAGGCAGTCCAAGAACGTGCTGATACCGCGGCTTGTAACGCTGTACACGTAGCGGTGTGGCTTGTGCACCATTCGTGGGTTGATTATTGGCAGGTCACCAGCGTGCGGAGCTGGAATTGAGAGGACCTCCTCGCCGGCGGCAGTCCGAGCTTCTTCCTCAGTTTGTTGCATGCCGTCGCGCGGCAGGCGGAAACGATACCGCATCAGACGTATATGGCCCTTTTTGTAACGTTCATCGGTGAAGAAGAACTTTTTGGCCGCATCGACTCGATCCATGACAATGTCATAAGAAAGAATCTTGAGAATATCTGTGTTGTCATAACGGACATACTCGAACGAGAGATCTGTACGCATCTCATTGTTCTCATCCAAAATTGTCTCCTCGAATGCATTGATTGAATGGAAAAAGAAGGATGCCGGCGTAGAAAACCGGGCCACCACGCCACGATCTCCTGTGCGATCGACAATGAGCCAACGGCAGGGGGTGCTGTCGTCAAACGGTCTTATCGCCCCGAGTATACTTTGTTCCCAGAGAATCTTGACACCGTTCCACCCGATATGAGTAGTTGGGATGCACAGTACCATGTAGTTTGGTGTGAGGAAGAAGCTGTGTATGTAGGCTGGAGCGAGGCTGGGCTCCGACACCGTAGCGAAGATTTCTGTTTTGCCTGTCGCGGCGCAGACGCGGAAAAAGCGGTAAGTCGCAAACCGGCCAAACTCGAGGTTGTAGTTGTACAAATCGCCGTTTTCGGGATCCCGCTGCGCGTGCGCGCATGAGAGCGGGCCCTTGAGATCCGGGTGCAGGCTTGACTGATCGGTAAAGCCCAGCGGCTCAAGTGTTTGCGGATCGATTTTTTGTAAACCAGCTGTATCGGTACTAATGTACAAATTATCCAGGCCAGCGCGGTGGCCAGTCTGGTCTGTAGGTTTGTGGTCCTTGTCAATGCCAGGGAAATTCGGGAGCAGCACGACATTGTTGTTGTATTGATCACGACGAGCAAACATGCCCATGGCCTTTGCGAAAATGCCCATGCATGGATCAGCACGTTGACCAAACGAGGGACTACCTCGCTTGCCCGTTTCTTTGATGTGCTGCTCCAGTCGCTCAGACTGCCGCCGAGAAGAGTAAATTACTGATGTCTTGCCGCCCGGCGTGCTTGGCGGCACAATGTCAAACTTGTGACTGTGAGCGAGGCCATCGAACCAGTGACTGATGTTGTAAGTGCCATTGGAGTTGGTCTCGACCGAACTCTGGCCGGGCCCGGTGCGGTATAGAGCGCCAGCGGCCCATTCTGGAATACAGCCTTTCAAGTTGAGCGCAATGGGACCGCGGTGCTCTTCAAGCCCTTCAAACTAGAGAGACCGTGTTAGTTGAAAATGGAAGACATGGCGTATGAAAACTTACGCCGGATTCATTGGGCCATTCTTTCCAGCTCTCCTGGAGTCTGTAGTTTTGGATATCGGCGACGTCCTCGCCTTCGTCGGCAGCTTTGCGCAATATAACTCCTGGGTCGTTGAGAGCCATGTTGAAGCCAGTATCTCGACTCGAGATTCAATAATCAAGGTGCTGCCAAGATGCAAAAGCTAGCGTAAGCAAACCTCGATCTGAAGCTGTTCTGAAATTAAGGTGACGAGCTAGTAGTAGGCGATGCCGAGGTAGACGCCTAATAAGTTGTATGAGGATGTACACGAGCCAATGTAGGACACGATAGAAAAGGCTAAATAGTGCTTCTATAAACAATTCGACCCGAGCTCACACAGAAATACAGAAATAGTACCGTGCAACGCCAATCGGTCGAGATGCGATATTCGTGGCGTCTTCAAGACCGGGCACGAGTCTGTCGGCCTTGACAGCCAGAATGCAACAACAGCAGACGGGGGTGGGTTAGCGAGGGCTTGACAGGTGAAATGTGTAGCCAATAATCGTGTGCGACGGAAAGAAAGATGCCGAGAAGTGCACGGCGGGTAATACAATAAGGACGCAGCTGACAAGGGCTTTGGCGAAATGATTGGGGCGTACAGAAGTCGGAGAGGCGAGATGGCCGGATCAAAAGGTATATATATTCAATCATGTAGATCTTGTGCCAGAAAGAATTGTCGGCGAGCGACAGGGATTCAAGTAGCCAGAGACGAGCCAGATATCTGGCTGACTCAATTGTGCGTCCCGCTGTTCCCTTGGCTCAAGTCGAGTGATGTAGCCAATGAGTCGGAGTGTTGGCGATGGACCACGAATGGCGGGCCAGCGTAAGCGAAAGGGTCAGCATGAGCCTTGATAAGCCCCGGCCGGAACGAGGTCAATTCCAAGCTACTAAATACGCAAGATGATTTTGCAACTAGCGTGTCCAAGCAGGCCGGTCACGCTCGGAGGAAATCTTGCCTTGTGGCGATGCAGTCGTGTCTGTGACTTGCTTAATTAGGTAGCTGATGGTTGCTCCCACCATGCTGCATGACACGTCGGACCACACCTCGATAAAGTTTGAGCGCAGACGAATGCGACCAACGACGCAATTCTGCGTTTAATGTACCGAGTTTTGTTGCTTGTATTCAGTTCGGCAGGCTTGCAATCGACTTTTGGTCCGTGGCCGGGAATTGCAGTCCTTGACAATGTGGTTCATGCTCGCCCGAGCGCGCGCGCAAACGGCCTGAACAGAGCGGCTGTTTCGGAAAAGGAAATCACACAAAGAGAATAAGACAAATAATGGCAAGTAAAGCACTTGCTTATATCTGCCCCAAGCGGTGAGCATTGCGTCCTTGACCCTTTCTTTTCACAATGCTTGGCTCATGCACAGCGCTCGCGATGCTTATTGGAGGACAGAGACTGCCGACGAATGGACTCGCTAATCCTCTCCAAAACAGTTCAAGCGTCTTTTTCGTTGAGCGCCTCCAACCCCAGTCTGCATATAACACTGAGTGAGATGGACGGCCGATTGAATCGTCGGAATTTGCATTTGAATTGCCGGCGCAGTATGCGTCGCGGCCGTCTGAGCCCAACGTCGGCCCATGAGCAGAGTTGCATCATCACAGTGACACCGCATAGGTATTGCGCATAGCACAAACTGTCAGCAGTTTCAGCCATGCAAAAGCGCGTGATTTTTTTTTTGAGGCGGTCGGCTCCTTCCTGCATCACCCCGTTCCTCAGAGAGGTTGGAAGCCTGCCGTTATCTAGTCACGGCAGCAGGTCGTTGTGGAGCGCTTCGTCGGATGTAATTTGACGTCACGTCAAATGTATGGTGATGTTTGCCGTTGTCCTCAGCTCGGAAACACCTTTGAGTTGGCGAGAAAGTCGTCTACCGCCCTCTTCCTCGACGTGCGCAGCTCGTCCATATTGACCAAGTCTCGCGAGCGTGAACCGGCGCTGGCATCTCGAAAGCTGTCGACGCCGCTGGCTACGCGATCGAGCAGGCCGCGCATCTTTTCCAGCTCCCTTTCCACGGCACCGTTGCGGGTGACTAGGTTTTCTTGTACGCCCTTGCCCGACTCCGAGGTGCGCAGCGGTTCAAGGGCGGATTGCAGCCGGCAGAGCTTTTCCATACGGAGCTGATGCTGTTGCCGCTCCTTGCTCAGCTCAGCAAGACGGGCGACGGACCGTGAGTAAGTTTGCGCATCTTCAGGCTTGGCCGCCGCTTCCTTTTCCAATGGCCAAGAAGACGGGAGTGAATCAATAGTTTCATCGTTGGCTACCGTACCCAAGATAAAAAGGAAGAAGAAGAACAGAATCAGCGCAAGCGAGCAGTAGAGGGAGTGTTTGCGTGAGACTCACTCAGATCAACCTCTTTTCCAATGCCTGCGTCTTCGTTTGCCCCCCCTTGTCGACGATCAGTTTGCCCAATATAGATGGCACTGATACGCTCCGCCAGGTCTCGGCTGGCCTGAGGCGCATATGCACGATGGCAATGCTCCTCGATAATGCGGTTAAATTCGAAGACGACATCGTCGACGACCCGTTTTCGAATGGGCGCGTTGGACGCGTCGTTTGTGGCGCGCCAGGCGCGAGACGGCGCAACAGGCTGCGAGAGCAACGTAGTCTGCGCTGCGATGAAAGCCTGCTTCCGGGCGGGAATAGTCGGTGTTGGGGTGTCCATGGTGATAGAAGCGGCGATGCAGACTACGGTGTCGTGAAGATGGCGATTGCGCGTTCAACGGGGCGCTACGCCCGTCAAGAAGCCCACCAGCGCCCTTGTTACCCTACGCCCGTACTATCTGCAGCGCGAGCGCGGGAAGCACAGTCACCACAACCCGACAAGTGGCAACCGATTTATTCTTTCTTTGGTTCTTTTTTTTTTTTTTTTTCTCTCTTCTTTTTTTTTTTCTTTGAGCCCGTGTCCGGATTTCTGCAATGATGCCTTCACCACACAAACGCGGCGACCAGTTGTCAGGCATTTAGGGGACAAGGTGCTCCGTAATTAGCCCACAATGAGCATGCTCGAGCACAGCTGTTTTTTGATCGATGATTCGTAACAAACTCTAGCAAATATTCTCTTGGTTCAGATAAAGACACATTAGAATTCAGTGCCTAAATTGTCTCTTTCATCTTATTTTTACATCTTGGTCTTATCTTCTATTCTACAGAATAGATACCTCTATCTTGTCTTGTCTCGCATCTTGTGGAAACGGGATGCCCAAGTTCTTTTTTGCCCCCCCCTGGCAGACAGGCTGCAGCATGTGATTTTCCGTTGGCATAAATTCCGTCGCGAGAAGATGACTGTTATCGGAGGGGCGTCTGCCAACTGAGTAATACCAGTAAATAGAGTACCCGCCTGCTGCATCTTTCTCCATTAACCCTCATCATTCCAGCGCTGCCTGTTCCTTGTCAGCTGACGTTGAACGTTGAACAGTTTGACTATTTAGTTAGAATATGCACGCAAGAGAGACCCTGTGACCGTCGCTTCACTTCCTCATCCATGTTAGTCATACCTGGCAATGTTTCATGTTGATTCTGCTCATCATCAGTGGGACTTGCTGCATAGATTCCCACGCATTACTACGCCGACTGAGGCTGAAAGGATGCGGAATACCGAGACCGACCGAAGCCAGTTGGCGAATGTTTGGAATTGCAGACAATTATTCCCTTATTCCCTTTTCCCCGCATGACTGGTCCTGAAGTGCCAAAGAGCCTGGTCAGGCTACCATGGGGATACAGTCGTCACCTCGGCCTTGCCGCAGCAACCAAAAATGCGGTCTGCAGCTTGAGTAAGTGGTGCTGTATGGTCTGAGGGTCGAGCGGGACCGTAGCAAAGCTTCACTACTAGAAGAGGAAATCGAGGCTGATTTGACATTACTTTCGACGTCTTCTCAAGACAGAGCTCACTGCGGGCACCAATGTGGGCAACAACCAAGTCGAACAAGACAAGGGCCCAAGCCGCCGTGGACGACCGAAGCCTGTCATCGCTGCAAGCGGGAATTGGAGCTGTTTTTACACACACATCCTTAGCCAAATTAAACGCGGTCGGCAACGCTAGAATCGGAACGACCCGAGAGTAACGCAAATGCAAATGCCAAGGTGGCTGTAGATAACAAAGCGCCATTTTATGTACGGAGAGGCCTGTGCCTTGATACTTGCTATGCGCGCCATGCGCGCCTCCTCGATCCTTTCGTACAGACGTGAGACACGGACACGGCACCAATGTGACTCGGCTCTGCTTCTCGTTCGAAGGCTTGCGGGGCGTTACTTTCTACTCCGTAACTAGAATGCCAGCTCATCGTCCACCAAGTGTTAACAAGTACTTATTTTACTGAGGAGTGCCCGGTATAAAAAAAATAGTTGCCTGCTCATTGTAATCCGCACACTAAGCTACATGATATTATCCTCTTTACCAGAGATCGACTCACCTTGCACCCGCGCATCCCGATAAAACTGCTGAAAAGCGAAGCCAGTACGGAGTACGGATACTTGGTGAATGTATGAGAAGCCTTGGAGCGACCTCGATTCCTTGGCATGGCTAGGCCTCAATTTATCGAAGCAATCTGAGCTGTCACCCTCCTGCAGCCAGCCACCTCCAAGAAGGCGACTTCAGAAGATCACGAGGGATGCTAATATTTTGCTCGCACGGTCAATTGCGCAAAATTGCTTCTGCAATGAAGAGATTCGTCACTGATCAGAAAGCCACGCGTGGCGCATAATTTATTGCGCCCGTCAAGACCCTGGCGCTGTTGCCATGCATTAAGCTTTGGAGGGATGACCAGAGAGTCTCGCTCTGTTTATTCTCTACTCGGAGTTTCCTGAGGCAGTCCCCCGAGGGCTCTTGGACGATGCGAATCGATTGTGTTTCGGATAGCCTATTCTTATTCTTATTCTCTGCTATGTGCTGTTACATTGCGAGGTCGGCAACATATGGCCATCATATTTGTTCCGGGCCTTGTCCCGAGGCTTTGTTCAGTGCCGGAATTGTCTGCCGAAAAGTGCAGGAAATCTGCTCTCCATCTCAGCCAATCAACAACCAACAGCCACCAACTTGACACCAATCAAGCACGAGCAAGGACGAACCAAAACCTCTAACAGCGTGATCCAACAACAATAGACGAAACGAATTACACATAAATTGTAGACATGTAGCTTTGGTTTATACCATTTGAAGCATAAACTAGTTGGATAATGGTCAGGGATAGGGATTCGCGGCTAGGATCAGGGTCAGTGGGTTACATTGTCAGTGGTACTAATCTCTGTGGCGGCCGACAACTCGTGCCAAGCAAGCCAACAATCAACAACACTAATCCTGTCTGACATCACAAATATCCCCAAGGCAATTTTCTGTCAGCACTACTGATAGTTGGCTAGCTCGGGATTTCCCCATTTGGCGCAATCAAACATCAGGGGTCGCAGGGCTACAGGGCTAGAACAGTTTCCTTGCCCTTTTACCGAGTAGAACACTTCTCTTTTCTGAGTCTTCTTTCCTGGAGGCTTACTAGAGGCCACTAAACAGCATGTCAGCATTCGTACCTATGCTAAACTGTTAGTACTTTGGTAAGCGCCTTCTCTCCCTCGGAGCCACCACTACGAAGAAAGTCCTTGTCAAATCTCCTCAATGCAATGTGTTATATAATTAAGTCCTGGATATGGAGGATATGTAATCTGTAAACCTTGCACGCACATCCTCATGTATTATCAAAAGGTGGTGCTAATGGGCCCAGTTACAAGTAAGCCGAAAGGGGCTGAGGCGTGCTTACTCCATTGTATTACAGGGACCAAAACGCCAGTGACGCCACCAAGTTGCGACTTGGCCTCGGGAGTCAGAAGCTTGAACTTCTGGTCGACTACGGTCATCGTCCGACGATCCTTTTCCATTTGGACCATTTCCATGAACCTACGGTGGGTCCAGGAGAATATCGAGCAACTTCACCTCCAAACCCCGTCGTTGCCCATCAAGCCCGTCACCATGTCCCCCCCCCCCCCCAACGCTCTGCTCACCTGTGAATTTAGTCCCGATGCAGCCACACACCTTGGGATCGAAATGTAAGAGACTGTGCCGTAATAGACGTCTATTTGAAATTGGTTTCCGTGTGTTCCGGACGTAAGCATGGCCTGTTACCTGCCAGCTTGCCTATTTCCTGGCAAGGAAGAATGACTATTTTATGCTAGAGGACCATGTGAAAATCATGCCATGAAAAAGCCTAGAAAGAGTTGATGCGCTCGTCTCTGAACGTCTGCGCACTACAATGGCCCGTCGATTGTCTCACAACGTTGCTAAACATTACTGGCTGACAAGCTGGGATGAAGGAGTGGCAGGAGTGTAAGCGGGCGCATGGGAGACGCACGGCACGCGGGCGTCACCATGAAGTTGACGACCCTTGGACCTTGACGGTCTCCATGCCTCTCTCAGAGTTCACCGACGACGAATAGTTATAACTGCTGTCATGATGGCTTGCTTGTTGTCGCCCTTTGCAGCAACCCTCCTCGTGGCGTTAGACCTTTGTAGCAATTCTCATGAACGGGCGTTCTTTTTTTTTTTTTTTTTTTTTTTTTGCGATACTTAGACATGCTTCTCCTCAAGAGTCCTCGACTTAGCGAGACATGCTCCACAGAGCACGGACTTTGCGTCAGCATTCTCGTCACATTGCTCGGCGCCACCCCGTTTTAGCCTCATCCTCTTAATTCGGGATGCACTGATTAGTGGACCACGGATACCGCTAGCTATAGATTCTTCAAGAAGAGTTGAGACTAGCTCAATCTTCGGACCCGCGCTTACTCGTGATAAATACCCCCAGCTCGTCCTGACCCCGTATTCATCCTCTTCTTGATGATATCAACAGACCCCAGCATCATAGAGCGAGCACCATATAAAGAACCCCCTAGAGCGCGATCCTCTTGAGGACTCGGTGGCGTCATTCCTCTGCAGTCACTACATGTACACAATGGTAAGTCGACATGTTTTTGCATTCCCCGTTGAGCATCTTGTCATTAAATCAACATCAGCATCAAACCATAATGCGTCTAGTCGGCGTCGCCGCCGCTGTACTTGTTGCGAATGCCACCGCTGTCCCTGTGCTTTGCGGCGCCATTGACGCCGTGTGGCAGGAGCAAGCTGCCGTGGCGGGCAACTACCCCGAGTGCGAGTCCTACTATGACAGCTCCAATCTGGACCAGACTGTCGACATCGACTCCAACCACCCGCACATGGCCCGATTCAATGCCTGCAAACGGTACGGTGCCACCACCTGGACATGCCCTACCATTGGCGAGCATGAGGTCGAGGAAAACCACCAATCTTTGATGGCGAGGCGCTTTCGCAAAAGCACTGGATGGAAAGTTCCTGGCATTGAAAAGCGCGAGGTCACTGATGAAACTGAACCTGAGCAAGCTGACGAGGCCAACCGCGAATCTACCAGGGCTGGAAGACTTTGCAAACGGAATTCCACCGACGCCCATTGGGGTTGCCCTGGCGCTGGCAAGCGTGAGGTACAAGGCACTAAGAGCGAAAATGGCAACTGGCCTCCTCACAAGCGCGAGGCCCTCGCGGGTTCCAATGTCGATGCCAAGGTGGGCTCTGGGCTCGATGTGGCCTCAAAATCTCCCGGAAACTGGCCGCCGCATACGCGCAAGGGCCTTGGGCTCGATGTGGCCTCAGAATCTCCCGGAAACTGGCCGCCGCATACGCGCAAGGGCCTTGGGCTCGATGTGGCTTCAAAATCTCCCGGAAACTGGCCTCCTCACAAGCGCGAGACCCTCGCGGCCGCCAATGTCGATGCCGAGGTCGGACCCGGGCCCAACGTGGCTTCAAGACCTCCCGGCAACTGGCCGCCGCACACGCGCGAGGCCCCCGCGGCTTCCAATGCCGATGCCAAGGAAGGCCTTGGGCTCGACGTGGCTTCAAAGCGTCCCGGCAACTGGCCGCCGCACAAGCGTCTCCATGTCGCGGACGAGGAGTAGGCCAAGGCAGAAGCGAATGTATGTGGGCGGTGCCCATGCTACAGGTATAGCCGGACACGAGAGTAGGCTGGTCCTCTTTCCCCTCATGATATCTGGCGTGTAAAGTATAGTACATGTCCATGTTCCTTGTATATGTGTTGTATATGAAGCCATCTTTGGCTCTTGAATGTTTTTTAGCCTAGCATTAGATATTATGTTGATGACGACGATTATGAATAGTAAATAGTTCATATTAGACAATCTAGAACATATGCAGTTCAATACCTATAGCTCACCTACAGTTCATAAGTTGCCTTCAAAACATGCAGCCAGAGATGAGGTCACGTAGTATCAGGGTTTCTTCCCTAGCAGCCTTTTTTCTTCATTCTTTGCCTAATTCGTGCAATGGTGTACTGCGATTGGCTCACGCCGGGCTGAAGTGCTCGATTCGGTGGGCTGTAGCACAGGCGGTATGTAGCCACCCGATGCGGAACCTGCCTCAAGCCGGCCAAGGCTGCAGGGCTGGCGTTGCACTGCATTGCGTCGGCCCCCATCTCGAGGCCATGGCGCTGCATATGCATGGTCAACACATAAAAAGCCATGCCGAATGCAAGATATTGCTATATACAGGTGACAATATAGACAAAGAAGCGCCATTCTTCTCAAATTTTCCTCTGACAACATCAGCTCGTCTATATGCATCAGGTCAGTCTAAATACCAGACCACCAATATGTCTCGGGCACGGTAATGGTCGCCCGCGGCGTCTTATCTGTCACGACGCTGCTATCACTGACAACGACGTCGTAGTCGCCCGCCTCGACGCACCACTGGTCGCGCTCCTCATCAAAGTACGCCGCCGCATACTTTTCGAGCTCGCTGATGGTGGCTGTCCGGGATGCGCCCGCCTCGAGCTCGACCTTTGCGAAGCCACGCAGCTCCTTGATCGGACGGTTGATGCGCGCGGGCTGCTTGGGCTGAATGTACATTTGCGCGACGGCAGCACCCTCGCGTTGGCCCATGTTGCTGATGCGGACGGTGGCGCTGATCTTGCCGTCGGCGACGACGACGGAGAGGTCGGAAAGGCTAAACGTTGTGTAAGAGAGGCCGTGACCAAAGGGGAAGTTGACCTCGCGGTCGGCAAACTCGTAGTAACGGTAGCCAATGTAGACGTCCTCGCCGTAGAGCGTGCGGCCGGCTTCGGTGCGAAAGTTGAGAAAGGCGGGGGTGTCTTGGAGACGTTTGGGGAAGCTTAGTGATAACTTGCCCGAGGGGTTCGAGTCGCCAAAGATGGTGTCGGCGATGCAGTTGCCTGTTTCGTTGCCGCCGTACCAGGCCTGCAGGACGGCCTTGGTCTGCGAGAGCCAGGGCATCTCCTCGGGCGTGCCCGTCTGCATGACCACGACGGTGGTGGGATTGGCGGTCGCGACCTCGGCAATGAGCTGGTCGAGGACGCCGGGCAGCTTCATCGAGGCACGGTCGGCGCCCTCCGTCTCCCAGTCGGCGTTGAGACCCGCGCAGATGATGACTTGGTCGTGCTCCCTGGCGAGCTGCACGGCCTTTTGGATCTCCTGCTGGTCGTCAATGACCTTGCAGCCGCCGACGCGCAGGGAGCCGTGACCGGGCACGTAGGCATCGCCTTTGAGAGTAAACGTAGGGGCGGAGCCGAACTCGATGCGGAAGTGGTAGGTTTCGCCCTTTCTCATCTCGACGCGGCCGCGCTCTTCGCGGGTCGAGGCACCAAAGAATGCATTGCCAGCGACTTGCTTTGTAGCGTTGTCGACAATCAACTGGTCGTTGACGAATGCCTTGGCCGTGCCAGAAACAACGACACCAATCTCGTATGTGCAGTCCTCATCGGCAACTAGGGAGCCTTCCATATCGGCGTACCACACATCATTGATTTTAGGATTGCTGTAGTCGACCAAATGCATCTCGGTCTTGATGAATTGGAGCTCGTCAATTACCTTGCGATCAGCATTACCGTGAGCCTCGTTGAAGACCCGCCAACGGATGCCATGCTTGCCGTAAGGGTCTGTAAGCTGGTTTCCCAGGATGGGCAAGAAGCAGTGGGTATAGGCACCGACAGTGAAGGTAGGCTGGCTGCCGAGCTTCTCACTGATACCGTCGAATGGAGTAACCGCGTAATAGGCGCGAAGAGCAGCAGAGCCACCGCCATGGTAAGTGGCCTCCTTGGCGTTGGGTCCAAGTACCAGCGTCTTCTTCTCCTTGGAAAAGGGGAGAATATTGTCGTCGTTTTTGAGCAGGACAATACTTTCATTGCCAATCTTTCGTAACAAAGCGGCCGTTTTGGGAGTGTTAAGCGTTGTTTCGGGACCGTTCTCTTGAATTGGTAGGGACGATACTTTCTTGACGAGATTGAGCACTTGGCGCACGCGATCGTCGATGTGGTGGATAAATGGCTTGCCTGTTGAGACGTTGAATTGGAGAGCGTCACCGCGGAAGCGCGAAGGGCCAGGCATCTCGAGATCAAGACCAGCCTTGATGGCATCATTTGTACTATACGTGCCATACCAGTCACTCATGATAAGACCGTTCCAGCCCCATTCCTTGCGCAGCATACCATCTAGGTACTTGATGTTCTCGCTGCAAAACGTGCCATTGATGCCATTGTAAGCGGTCATGAACGCGCCGGGGCAGGCATCGCGAACAGCAATTTGAAAGGGCATAGCGTAAATTTCACGGAGAGCCCGCTCAGTGACTATGCTCTGGACACCCATGCGCTTATCCTCTTGATCATTGCAGAGAAAGTGCTTAATGGTAGCGACGACACCGGTGCTCTGAATACCGCGGACCAGTGCCGCGGCGCCGAGACCGCTCAAGAATGGGTCTTCGCCGATGGACTCGAAGCCACGGCCGCCAAGGGGGGATCGCTGCATATTGATTGTCGGACCGAGAATCAAGTGGGCGCTCTTGGCAATTGCCTCGTCGCCCATGGTCTTGCCAGCCTGCTCGAGAAGCTCTTGATTAAAGGTCGAGCCGAGTGCAGTACCACAGGGAAAGCAAGCAGCGGGGACGCCGTTAAAGAATCTCGTGCCCCGAACACCGTTTGGGCCATCGGACATGCGAATGGAGGGGATTCCATGCTTGGGCAGAGCCTTGGTGTGCCAGAAGTCAATGCCTAATTTGCTCAGTACAGGCTAGCGATGATGGGCGCCAACGGCATACCAGAGAGCAACTCAACCTTTTCGGTTAGAGTCAGCTTCTTGAGCACCGCATCTACGTTGAGATTGGCCATTGCGGGCGGGGTCGAATTGCCGTGCTTGGGGCCGAGTTTTCAAGTTTTGACAAAGTGAAACAAAATTCAGAGCAGTTTTCTCGATAACGGCATAGGTAGAGAAGGTAGCTTGGGGCCAAAGCTTAGTAGCGTCACTGGCATCGCGGGGCTGGAATCTGAGAAGGCGTCAGAAGAATCTGGATTCCCATCTTTAGAGCATCCCAATCAGACTGCAGGCCCAATTAAGATCCATCCGACGCAAGAATGCCGCCAATAGAACGGCAGCGGAGAAGCACCGACTCTGAAGCGGGCATAGAACGCAAGCAGCTCCTGCGATTTGGTGATGTGATGGTGAATTGAGAGCTGTGGGTCATGATAAGCGGGGATCTATGTACCTATCTCGCAGAGATCGCCCGCAACTCGGAATAAGTGTATAGCCGCTACCGACGAGCCAATCAGCGGCTTCAGCGCCGACACTGTCGCGTCTTCGGGACGAATTCCCGCTGATGCAGCAGACTCTATATTATGGTGCAATCACAGATCGACACTATCGCATGTTCGGGGACGGAATACCGCTGATGCCTGTAGCAGGCTCTCTCGTGCAATAACAGACGGCCGAGACTTCCCGCTCTAGGCTCGGGCTCGGGATGAGGGAGGCCGAGTGTTGACGCCGGGTTCGTCAAGGTGTCCGAAAATGTGCTGGTCGAGACTCACAACAAGATATGTCCACACCAGGGTGGTGTCTGATGCCGCTGCACGAGGCTGCTCCGCGATGCGTGCGTGGCCTGCCATGATCGCAGCCGCCCTCGACGATGCAGATCATGACAAAATAGCCACCATGGCTTGTCTCCGCCGCCTAATCTCCTCAACAACCTTCAACCCTACAGCTTTCATCTACGGCTACGGCCCGCCGGCCCGGTCAGCCAAGTCTTGTCGGCTGCGCATACGGCCAGACCTTTACCCATTAAGCCCGCTCAAAACAACACCACTAGATGGAGTAATTACGGTGGTGCTGAGTAATAGCAGATCGGAGCTTGTAGACTCGCCAGAGCAAGCGCCAGCAATACGGATCAACTTAACACTTGTCCTGCGCATCAAAATGACCACCTAAGCATCTACTAGACCATCTATCGGAGCTGATTGTTATTTGCGGTTTTTCATGTCAGCCAATGTAAGCCCCCCTTCACACAAGAGCATAGTTACATGACGCCGTCCAGCACTTTTATCACCCAGTCACTTGTCTAGTGCGGCCGACTCGGTCAGCGAAAAGCAATGCATTTTGCACTTTTTGATACCTTCTCTGTAATAGACACTTTGACTTTCATTCGTGTAGTTCCGTGGGCGCTCTTCAACCTTGTGAGCCATTTTTGTAGTGTATCTTGGTCTGGACCGAACCAATCCCTGGTTGGGAATGACACCTGCTGAAAATCTCGTGTCTTCTGTTCACACATCCTTGAATTGAACGTTTTTTGAGTAAGCTTATTTGGAATTCCAAGAGACTGTCATATAGGTGGCGGCCCGGGCTGCGCGATTGAGATCGTCGCTGAGCAGATTCTTGTCGAACTAAGCTGCTATCCCCCAACTCCTAGCGTTCAAGGCTACGAACAGATCCTTTGAGACGAATCATGCCCTGATTCTGGAGGTGACTAACGGTCGTTAGGATTTTGTAAGATGTAATTTTTGTGTACGAAAATATGATATGCAAATTGAGGGAAATGCGAGACTTGAGCTATTACCCGTGACAGCATTGGATATCAGTATAAGCATCATTGGCTGAACAAATCGTCATCAGAATATCGAAAGAAGAACAGACGAGTTTGATGTGAATCAGTTTTGTGATGAAGACTTCCTTGAATTGAGTCTGCGGGCAGCTTGTTGTGTGAGTCACTCCATCATCAGTCACCCCGGCTGTAGTCAAGTTATCCAGCTCATATTACCACCTTTTAGGTATCGGTTTGCCAATTACATATTTGATAGTACTTATCACACGCTGATACGCGCTACCCCATGTACTCAGGACTTCACTTCCTCGCAGGTCAACAAGTCGCGCGCATCCACATACAGTGAACGGCAGGAAGCGCGCCCGCAGCATTGTGCCGCAATCCCCTCCCCACGCGCTCGGCGCCGCCCGACAAACCAAGAACTAAACTGCACACCTCCCAGAGCCCACAGCATTTCCCATCTTCCTGCCCCGTCGCCGACGGGTAGGCGTGCGGCACTGCCGGGGCGGGCAACTCGCGACGGCCGGCCCGGGACGAATACGGCCGGAAATCAGCCGCGCGGGCGGACGACGAAGAAATAAATAAATTAGTTGGTCTAATAAACCTTGCCAGCGCGGCCGAGGGAAATAAAGGCGAGTTCTGGCAAGGCCGATGGGTGTCCGCTGCCAAGAAGCCGTCTGGCCATGTTCAAGAGTATCTCCGGAGACTGGGACTTTGCCCAGCAAGACCAAAAGTTTGCCGGTGCCGACCTGGCGGAGATTGGATACAGATAGGGCAACATGTCCCGGAGGTGATGCTCGCGGCAGATGTTGTCCGGAGACGTCGCTGATATAGGGCAGGGTAGGCTGATTCCAGACCATGAATACGAACGAAAATGCGGCAGTGGGATCACCGGGCGTTTATTTTAGCGTCCCCCGCCAAGACAGTGGCATCATGCTTCCTCTGTCTCGGTTCATCTTTCCTCAGTCATCTACCGGCATAATAAGTAGCATTTATCTGCAGCGGCACGCACGTGCGGATGGTCGTGCATGTAACTGCCCGCTAAATAAAGGTGCGCTTGGCATCGCCATGTTACCTCCGTTTCGCCTGACGGTGATGCATGTACTGGAGAGTGTAACCTGCGGCATTCATATTCTGGAGATGGGCTGTGGATACAACGGGTGGACAGATGCAGGCCGGGCGTGGCGTGATGTCGGCCCGTCTGAGTGACGCTTGGATATAAGCAAGGCCGTTGTGATGAATCCGAGCGATCAAAAAGATTACAAAGAATTCAGTCGTGAGGGTTATTCGCAGTTTTGATCTCGGCAGGGCTGCCGGCTCGGCCGCAAGCTTGCGCGGCGGCGAATTCCGAGAGCCGGACTGCGGGTCTTCTTGAGCTTATTTTCCCAGACTCGGAGACGCAGTTTAAGAATAGCCGTAATTTTTTTTCAAAGACCGTATAAGCCGTCGAAAAGCGACGCCTGCATATCGCACTCCCTTTGAAGCCTTGCCGACGGATAACTTCCGATCCTTCAAATTTACCGGGGTTCATCCCTGCCTGGCGGTGGCTCGCTATGCCGCCGGCCGGCCAAGACCACGTACGTGCTTCATCCGCCTCGAAACGCGGCATTTTTTGCCTCAATTCAACCTGGATGGCAAAGACGGTTTTGTCACGGGCGAAACCCGGGTCAGAAAAGGCCGTGATGGGGCGAGTGGGCAGACTGCGACTGTTGGAATTGCCTAAGCGAGGCCGTCTCTACTAAGTAGCAGGCAGGCCACGACGGGGTGTTTGAGCAAGATATGTCGAGGCACTTGCGGCGGGATACAGACGTTTGCAGATGGAGCTCAATAAGTGGAAATCGGACGTTTTATGATCGACCTGTACGTGTCAACTCTATGTTTCCACGACCGATGATGCCGGGTTCTTAGTGAGGCGTGTAGAAACTGCGCGAGCAGATTTATAGAACCATTGTAATGCAATGCACAGCCCATCTGAAACAGGTTCCCTCCTCGCTTAGGCTACGAATAGGCAAGAGAACCAAGCCATCCGTGTCCTTGTCGCGGCGCTTACCCGCGGGCGCGACCATGCGGTCTTGCGACCTCGAACCCCCCCCCCCCCCCCCTTCTCCACCTAAACACTCAAAACCCGCTGTCACTGTCTTGCGGAACCAACACCTGTTCCGTCACTCGGAATCCCACGACTCAGCTTGTGAGGGATGTTCAAGCCGCGTATTAGCTGGGGCTCCTCGGCATCGCTTATTGTCTGTTGCTCCGCCTCCGCGTGGGACTTTGTGATATCAGCTGTGTGTCGGGGACCTCGAACGACGCGGCCGCGCCAGGAACTTAAGTGGGCAAAAAAGTAAAGAAAAAGGGACAAAAGGGGAGACAAGATGCGAAACGTTAGTCCCGTTGCGATCGGAATCGTACAAAAGAGGAGTCCGAGAGGGCGACTGCAAGAGTCATGGTAGCGGGAGATGGGCACTGGGCACGATACAGAGATCCGCGAGAGCGGGTGCTGAGGCTGGTGCTCAGTACACGATGCCAATGTTGATCATAGGATGAGGCGGGTTATCGATCGATATTCAGCAACTGATTTTGTTGACTGGAATAGTAAACACAAACGCGTACTGGTAGTAGTTGGTCGCGTGTGTTAATTGTCTGTAAGACGCCTGGCCGGATACCTTGACCGAACCGCCGAGCGCCAACGAGCCGGCCACACCACACCAGATGAATCGGCACTTTCCGTCAACATACGGCTGGAAAAAGGAAATACTGAAAATTTTGACAGAAGCACTATACAAAGTTTGAAAAAAAAAAAAGGAACAAACAGGCCAGAGGGGCAAATAAGTTGTTGCCACAGAACCATTTGGGTATAGACGTCGAAATGCCCGCCGTCACCAACGCTGCTCTTTTACCCGACGGCTCGAAAACGACAAACAAGGCAAGGCAGAACAACAAAGTTCAAGTTCCATACTAGTCTTCTATACTAGCATTGAAATTGATTACACCGTTGTTTGCGTTCCCTTTTGTGTGTTGACTCATCTCCTTTTGCCTCGTACGCACACGCGCAATGGACTGATGCACGGGGCGGCCGTCTTTGCCCTTGGCGCGCGATCTGCCCCCCGCCACGTGGAATGGGACCGTAAAAAATTGCGACAGGGGGGGCGTACACCAGAAAGAGCAGGGTGCAGGGGGCCGCAGGGAAGATCCTTGTCGTGGTGGATGAGATGGAAGACTTTTCGAACATTCTAAAACCCTTTCGACAAGCCCCAGTCGAAAAGCGGATTATAGTCCATAAAAAACAATGCAAAAGCTAGCTTATGCACACGCCCCTTTTTGCCCACTATCTGCCTCTTTTGCAATAGTCTGGCTGGGGTACTTGCAGAATGTATCTACAGACATGGAGCATGTACCTTTTTTTCTGATTCGTACGGTCGGGATGTCTTGTCTCCTCTGCCTTGGCGGCCCGGGCTTGTTTTTCTTCACCCACAACGGGCCAAATTTCACACAGGCGGCCTTTGCGCACGCCAGAAACTTGTGACATTGCGCATAGCACACCGGAATCGACCCAGCGACAAGGTAGCAGAGGCAATCTCCATCATCTGCTTTTCGTTTGTTGCTCGAGGCGGTGATAGGCCTAGCTGTGTAATCTGTACTTTGTACAGATTAGTACCCGCTGCTACGTTGGTCTACTGGTAGATTATGCTGGTGGATGCTTTACTTCCCATAACCTTTTTATAATTCTCCCCTTTCTCTTTTTCTTCTTCTTCTTCTTCTTCTTCTTCTTCTTCTTCTTCTTCTTCTTCTTCTTCTTCTTATTCTTCTTCTTCTTCTTTCGACTTGGTTAAAAATATCAAGATTATTCCTGGGCGGGACGAGGACGTCATGTCCAATGCGTGTGTTTTGGTGTGCGGCATAATTCCAGATTTGGGATCGCAACTGGGCCACATATACGGAGTAACTAGTAGAGGACCCAGCACGTCCGTACAGGTCCCGAAAGCGAACGCCGATGGAGCCTTGTTTCGAAAGAGACATGAAATGATCACCAATCAAAGTATTCCCGTGCACTCGTCTGATCCAGATGTACTGAAACAAGAATGAAGAAGTAAAGAAAAAACAAGACGCCACCGTTTGGTCGTATTTTGTCATTGCGGTATGTCGTCTCTGTATGGGCGTGCGTGCATAGCAACATGGGTCAAACGGCCACTGCCTGCAGGATCTCACGCCGCTAAACGTTTGGGCAATATTGACAAGGCTGAGAGTACAAACTGGGGCCCTTTTGAGATTATTTAGCCCAAATGTAAATCATCATCAGAGCCTGTCAGGGAGACTGGCTGTCTGAGTGGCTGGCTACCGAGCCACCGAGCCCCTGCCCCCTCCCTCTCTCCATTCCCATTGTTGTAGCTTTTTTTTTTTTCTTTTTTTTTTTTAAAAAAAAAAAAGAAAGACGAACCTGATCCAAAATGCAAAATGCAAGCCAAGGGCTGGCCGATGCGCCCAACCTACCAAGAATAAACAGAGAGGCGCAGACGATGACTGGAATGCACAACACCGAGAAGGAAGGGGGGGGCGCAGAGGAAGCAAGGGCATTCTCCACGTCGCCAACGTCTCAACTTTGAAACAAAACTGTTAAAATTGCAAGGTAACGATGGCTGTTCTGGGAAGAAGGAGGTGGGAGAGAGTGAGTGGCTTGCATCATATGGGAATACTGGTCAATGTCGGTTTAGCCGCGCAGAGCGTAGTTTTGAGTCCGAGCTATACAGAATCCGCGCGCTGGGCTCCTCGACAACAGGGGAAAAAAAGAGAGAAAGGGAGAAGAAACAGAGAAGAGCTAATCCGTAGAGGCGGAGGCAAAGGACGTCACCGCTTCTCCCAAATCGAGGCATTTTCGGCTCCCCTTGGGGCCTTGGTAGTTAGCGGGGGACCTTGGGTATTTTACAGTTGCATCACGATAATACGAAGGCGCTGCAGGGCCGACAGTCCAAATTCCGATGGCAAGGGCTCACCATCACTATACCGTCTTGGCGCAACGCGCACGTACTCGGGCCCCGGAGCCTCCCATCAACTCATCACCACCTTCACACCCTCTTGGGTTGCCTCCCTCGGTGCGCCGTGTGCGCCGCAATCGTCATCGTTATTACTCTTCTCTATGCCTGGGAAAGTTGAGGTAGCATTCTCGGCACACCGCTTGAACATGTGAAGCAAAAGACGTGTAAAAGAAGGAAGCCCGCCTTTTTTTAGACGCAAGACAGCTCACGCCTTTTCTGCCTACGCAATCTTTCGCTGGTCCAAAACTTGTTGTCCGCAAAGCACGCACGCCCATGGGTTCTAGCTCGTTTCTGGAGCGCGCCGCCAGACCGACCGTTGGACTGCAGCTAATAATACTAGCCAACTATCAACTAACTAATCATTTAGTTGTTGGCAGTTGCAGGAGTAGTCTGTCGCTCGGGGACCACTCGAAACGAACTTGGCCAGTCAAAATCTTGCTCTGCCTCTGCATCCCACATATTGTCATGATCGTGCAGGTTAGTGGTCAGATTATGTCCCCGTGTTTGGTTGGCCTTTGAATCGGAGGGCATTCTAATCGGAGGGGAAGTCGCTGCCGTCCACTCAGATTGAGTTTTGGAATCGTAAAAAAAAGCTCCTTGGTGGCAAGTGGTCGCGACATCGTGTCCCACCGCTTGCATGTGACGTTCTGTCAATTCTGCAAAGCGCGGTCTGCTGCATTGCTTTGTTATCAAGCCTCTCATCGGGCCTCCCTCTTCTTACCGCTGTCACATGGTCGTCGTCGTCGTCGTTGGTCCAGGAGAGGCGGACAGAAACGAACCTCGCAGCACGCGGAATTTAACGCGGTCCGTCGCAAACCTCGCAGGCGGCGGTGGGCTCGCGCGCGCGCGCGCGCACGCCCAGCATCACCAGACCGCATAACGAGCCTTTACCCGTCTCCCGTGCGAGCCGCGCCGCAGCACGCCAGCGGCAAAACCAGTCCCGTCGTTACACGAGATTCGAAAAGATGCTACACAAGATTCGGAAGAAAATGGTGGCTTTCTGTATGGACCGATCATAGGCAAACCTCGTAGAAGGCGCAAGATTGGTCAGGCGATCGAGACAATCGGCGCTCCCAGCCTCGCAGAATAGTCCCATTACTGCAGCGCTGTCGCGAGCCTTGTGATTAGAAGGCAAATAATTTGTAGAGGTGTAATCCGTACTTCGTAATAAGTAGGGGGGGGGGGGGTCCGGAAACTCCCTTGTCGACTCCCTTGCGCTGTGGCGCATGACAACTCGACAAAGCCAAGGGTTACCCTTTCTAATGCAGAACTTCTAGAACAAAGTTCAATCTTGCTGCCCCCAAAGGACGAGCGCGCCCAGTGCGGTTGCATTGACTACTAGTTTTTGGGGAAAGCAGACATATTGGTGCCGGCAAGACAAATCACAAAAACACAGCCGCAAGTCTTGGCCCTCAGCACCCAAAGGCATCAAAGCATGATGCTCCCCTGACGGCATTGAATTTGCCATCCGGACAATGCTCGCTGTTTTTCAAGAGAGAAGAAAAAAAATCTCGTTCTGCCCACACACACACACACACACACACACACAACCTTCTGTGCGCATTCGCCTACTGGTACTGCAAGATTGTGGATGCCCCATTTATTGTTGTTAGTTGGTGGTGGTGGCGTGCGTCTTCTGTCTCGGCCAGCTCTCCAAATCTCCACACACGGGCACACGCACACCCACACGCCCAACCATCTCCATTGCTTCCAGAAGCCCGGACCCCTGTTCCCTGTCAATTTAACCAGGATCAGCGTTTTGTGTTTTGGAACTCCGCGTTGTTCCCCCTCGAATGCATCGTTACTGAACAGCGAGGAGAAGCAAGAGAAAGCTCTCGCTGGTCAGTTTGAGGACGAATGGGCCGAGGAACGCCATGTTACATGGCAAGCAGAAAACGGCTGCAAGGTGGGGTTCTGGCGGACCTCTGCGCACCTCATCTGGGCGCGATAATAGGCGTGCCCACGTAACGAAAAGGCCTGCCTACAGATTAGTGTCACTGGCCCGGCGTACCACACTGGGGCATCGTAGCCTCATTTTGCCGTGATTTCTGCGCCTTTTGGTGCTTTCAAGACACAAAAGTGTTTAGCCTCCGTACGAGCCCATGCATCTCGGTATGATCCTGATGGTGGCTGCATCCCTGTTCAGGCCATGACAAGGAAAAAAAAAAAAAAAAAGAAAGAAAGAAAAAGAGCTTTGGGCATCGGCCCTACCTGACACCTGGACATGCCCGAGTACGGACATGGCTCGAGTACGAGGAAAATAACGGCCATGCTTAATGACGTCGGACACTTTTGTCTCAGCCGGCAAACTGCGAGGCGATCCTCGTGTACCCGTTTTCCGAAAGGGTGGTGCCGCCGCAGCAAGGGGAAGAAGAAGAAAAAAAAAAGTTCTCTTCACCCTCCCCTGGGCGCATTCTGCAATGGGCATGTCCAGTCGGACAAGGGCGAGCGAGCAACGCCGCCCACGGGAATTCAAGTAGTTACAGTAACACGATGGAGGGGCGCAAGGGCAGTACAAGCCTTGCCACGCTAGAATGTACGGGCTACCAAGTACAGTAGTACAGTACAGCAGGACATGGGATGTGTTTTGTAATTCGGAGCAACGCTGGCCCAGTAGCCTGGTTGCCTGGTTCCTCTCGGGGCCAGCCTCCTCCTTCAAGCACACACCCTATATGAAAGCTATATTATTGCATTTCCTCTGGCCTCATGTCCGACTTGAACCAGGGGAGCCCGGCTACCGCGAACGATATCCGGGCTTTACTCGCCCCTTTTTGCTTTGCTGGTCCCCGCCGTCGCTGCTTTTTTTTTGTATTTTTTTTTATAACTAGTTTCTTTTTTTCTTTTTTTCTTTTTTTACTTTTTTCTAAGCGAGTTGTAATAAAGTTGTCTCACGCTATTCACTGCCGAAGGGAGGGCTGGCTCGCCTGAGGGTTGAGGCCAGGCCAACGTCACAGCTTTTTTTCAGCCGGAAATGGGTTTCCGAACCTCCGTCCATATCTGAGACGGTGTCACATCGCTTCCAACGTCTAGTGGCCCTATCTTTCTTCTTCTTGTTCGATTCTGCCTTGGGGAGAGGGGGGAGCGGGGCTTGTCAATTCCCTTATTAATATGTCGCGGGCCCTGGCTTCCGAGTTTAGTGAGTGGTTTTGGCTTTGTCTAGGCTCATTCACAAGCTTAAACTCTATTCTTTCCCTTATTTTCTTTTCTTTTTTCTACTTGGTTAGCTTCAGGCTTCGCAATGTTAACAAGGAATGAAGACTGCCCGATGTGTGTGGAGACGCGCATTGTGGACGCTGGCGGCGGAGCCTTCTAGATTTGCTTCTAGATTGTTGCAGATGTGGAGGGACGAGACGACGGCCAGGTAAATGATGAGCAGTACTGTGGGTTTTCTTCCTCCTCTTCCTGCCCTAGTTCTTTAGACGAGTCTCCATTGTTGCCATTGAATGGGGCGCTGGGCGCTGTAATTCGCCTGCCCTCTCATCCGTCTGGTCTCGGATTTTGGAGGGGAGGGGGGCAATGGGCTGTCTGCCTGCCTCACGTTCTTTTATTGGACACCGTTTGGCATCGTTTTGGGGGGGGGGGGGGGG
>JAPFRM010000951.1:0-28395 GCA_030778325.1 Beauveria medogensis | reverse complement strand
GGATTGGAGGGAGGAGGGGGGGGGGGGGTGTGCCGAGTTGGAGTTTGTCAAGGGTTTGCCTTTGATGGTTATGTTGTTGGGCGCTGCGCCTCGATATCTCGATGCTGGGACAGATCGCGTATTTAGCATTCCGTCTGACTGGAATGTGAGCATGTCCCCGCTCCCCAAATAGGAAATACGTTTTGTTCTAAAGAAAAAGTAGGGCCTGTTATTGTTTTGTCACGTCGCGTTGTTGGTCGGTAGGTAGAAGAAAATAGGGCAAAAAAAACAAAAAAGATAGAGGCTCGTGCGATTGTCCAAAAGTTGCCACGTGGGTAATAGGTCAGGCAGATAATGCCTAGGGGACTTTTTAATTGCCAAGTCAAATGAATAGGGGAGACGTCAAAAAATCAGGCCAATTTTACAAGTGGCATGACTCGGTTCTGGGGGAGGGGCCAGATCGCGCTCGATTGGCGAACTGGCGTCAAACCTTGTCCGGGATCCGGAGAAATCTTGTCACAAGGCTGAGCATATATTTGCAGCTGAAATGTTGGATGAATTAATCGGTGCTGAGACGCCTTCTTTCTTTTCGACAGGGTACATTTACCCGTTCGAGGAGAACCGTGTAGGGAGAAAGAAGACCAGGCACTGCTTCAGAAGAATAAGAGAACAAAGTATTATAGCAACGTATGTCTTTGAAGTAATATACGAATGCCGAGTGTCTTAATCACATTCGACGCCTCCTCTCCCTTAAATCTGCCTACATCTTCCAATCATGCCACATCCTCGGATATCCGACCAGAAAAATAAAAGGTGCTAGGTTAAAGAAGGGGTTACACCAAACCGTGCAACTCCGATAAAAGAGTCGCTAAATAGAAGGGGAATCATCGCACTTGAAAAATTAAAGAAAAAAAATTGAGGAGCCGAAAATTCAAACAGCTTGAAGCGAAAATTCAAACATCCAGCACCTGGTAAGCTCGTCAACAGAGCCAGCGGTGAAACAGATGGCCACGCCCGCCGTGCTTCAGCTGCGTTTTGTCGTCATAAACCTCGTAAACTTGTGGTTGCGCTGAGCACAAAACGTGTCGAAAAACTACCAGGGGAAACAACGCCTCCACTTGTCGAGGAGCTCTTATTCATCTTTAATCGGGGCTGCCGTTGCATCTACAGGAGAGCCACGGCACCGGCGGCAACGAGGAGGAGAGCGCTAAAGCTGGTGGCAGCAGCGGCGTTGGTGCCGCCGGTGGGCACAACGGCAGGGCCGGTGTGCGCGCCGGTAGGGATGACGGGGACGATGACAGTGCTGTTTTGGCCGGTGTAGGTGGAATGGCCAGTGCCGGCGGCGGAGGGGCAGATGGTGGTGGTCAGCTCAATCGACTCGGTGACGACAGCAGGGCTGGGGGTAAATTTGACCATGGTGGTGGTGGTAGTGGTGCTGTTCTTGGAGGGCGAAGGCGTGAGCGTAGGCGTAGGAGTAGGAGTAGGCGTCGGGGTTGGAGTAGGAGTGGGAGTGGCAGACTCGAGACCACCGGAGATGCTGAAGGCGGCGGCGCACGCAGCGAGGTTCATGGAGTCCGGGCAGCACCAGGTCTGGGCCTTGTGGTCGTGGGTGCAGTAGTACCCGTTGTCGCAAGAGTCTGTGGTTGTTGGTCAGCATCTGTTGGTGGAGGTTGTCACGCGATATCCAGAGCAGGCGTGCTCATCCGGGATTCACATACTACCGGAGCCGTCTCGGCAGCAGTTCTGCTTGGCACCAGGGTTGTAGCAGTGGGAGACGCCGTCGTTGGAGGGGCAATCGGCGAAGCCAGAACCGCAAGCCTCGGCGCAGGTGTTGCCAGCACCACATTTGGTGGTCTCGGGGTTGTAACCAGGGCTTTGGCGGCGCATGAGGCTCAGGCCAGGCATGACGGCGAGGCGGTAGGGCTGAGCCTCAGCAGCGGCAACAGCGGCCATTGTGGCAACGGTGGCGATGGTGGTGAAATGCATTTTGAAATAATTTGCGGGAAAGTTTCGGTTTGTTGCGTTTCGAGGCGAGGCGCAAAGTGCGTAGAGAGAGTATGCTAACACAGCCCGTGTAATATAAAGTGGTGTAAGGAGTGGAACGAGTATTGAATAATACTCTTGCTTGGTCTAAAGAGACGCAAAAAGAAGGCTGTGTAGCCGCTCAAAGGCGATTTGCTGGGCGTACGAAGATGATCTGATGTGGATAGGAGGAGGAGGAAGGTGAGGCAAACGGATGGGTGAGATGTGTATATGGGCGTTTTGGGGCGGTTTGAGGGGGGAGCCACCGCAGATTTGGGAGGGGGGGCGTGGATGTGTTCCTGGGCGCGGGTGTGAGCATGGCAATTTCCCCTAGTGTGCAACGTGCAATGTGCCTGAGGGCCATCCCGGCGACCATCCATTTCTCGAGGGGCCACAAATCACTAGCCCCACGCTTGCGGCGCTAGACGGGCCACGGGAAACATGGTCGGGTGAGACTTTTGTCAAGTGGTCACCCTGGCGAGGGAAGCGATTGGAGCCACGATGGGCACGACGCAGAAATAAAATGGCAGGAAAAACGAAGCAAAAGGATCGGCTTCGACAAGTCTGAGGGGGTTACTCCGTACAGAGGTTCCACATATCACTGGTACACTGGCAAACTGGTACACTTGGTGCAACATTCAAAGTACCTTTGTTTGCAGCGACTGACAGGCTCCTCCTCAATGCCTTCAGGTGCCCAAGATAATTACCTGCAGGCGCCACCAATGCTCTTGACTCAACCCATTGCATGTCTCTGGCGGGGGGCTACGGAGTACTGATTACTGAGCTCGTTCCTGTGACTTGTAATACGTACGTCAGGTGCATCTGTGATGACGTAGAAGCAGCGTGCCGTCAGAAGAGGCGACGATCCTACTTCGAGCTTGCTCAACGCCATGCACATAATAAAGATGGTGAAGCTTGACCGTGACTCACACACGGCGCGTGCATAATTCGCGCAAGTCGCCAGTTCTTGTGCAACGCGGTGAAAATCTCTTCTCTCATGTACCACGGCCGCGTTTGTCGTCTATTTCTGTGAGACGGGGCTTGTTCTAGAGTCGACGTTCCGGGTATCTTTCGTGTAGACTCTGGTCTGGTCGTGCCAAATGCCTTGACACCACATTCTTCTTTTTGCCTCTTTTATTAACAGCACGCTCATAATTTTCTGCCCGTTCGAGTGTCATGGGCCGTGTCCGTCCTCGTCCATGATGAAGGCTTTCAGCCTTCTCGCTTGGCCAGAGCAAGGGGTGGGTCGTGCTCATTTCCCAAGACCCGCCAAGTTTGCATAATTCGTCGAGACAATTGGCCAGCCACCAGCCCTTTATAGTGGAGCTAACCGACCGCTAGGCCTGTTCCTGAACCAGGCCAATGCAAGTGAGCAGGCGCCGCTTTGCTAGCGTCGTCGAGCCAACCAGCGTGCTGCACATCTTCTGGTACCTGCATTCGCTAACAAACCAGGCTCTTTTTTGTATTTTTACATTTCCAGTCGGATATTGGAGCGTCCTTTTTGAGTAATCAATCAAATGACAACTGTTTCCGTAACCAATCGACCAGCGATTACCAATTTTTCTTCATTTCTCCGATAATCAGCCAAAAGCTTGGCCACCAAGCCAAGCCAGTTTTGGCCCTCGGCCAGCGCATGCACGCGCCTCCACTGCACTTTGACCACGAGAACGCCAGCTTCAAGTCCTTTTTTCGGTTCCATCACCACGCCTGCTCACGACAATCACTCACTTTTTACCGCCCGGTGGCGCCTTTTTATGAATTTTCCAGAAAGAACCCATGTTCGTACCTACCCGTCGCGCCACTCGCTGGCCACAAACAGACCACACACCGTTCTTGTGTTCCATTGTCTTCATTGTTCACTCCCACCGCCACTCGCCAAAAACTCACTCACCTTTCTTGCCTCAACACCGTCCAGGTCTTGATTAAGTATCAAGCTTCCTCTTGCTCTTGCTCCTCTACCTCCACTCTTACCATTTTACCGCCAGTCATTCTCATGCGCTTCGATGTTTGCACTCTCCCAGCGCATTGATGCCCGATCTGACGCCCGTTTCGTTTCACATGCTCAGGCGCACCACCTATCCGACACACTTGCATGTTCCAAGGCCGTTTGCCCCTCACCGATTGTCTCTAACCCACTCGAATTCTTCTTTCAATTTCGGTGCTCCTCGTGGCTCTTTGTAGGTCGTCTTGTCGCCATCCAACAGCCAATTCTAGATCGCCATAGCATGTAGGCTTTCCGGGCGACTGAACCAAGTCGTCCCGTATCGAACCTATCATCTAGATACATGCCTAGGCTTGCCAAAACACTCATTCATGGGGGGTTTTCACCTGCACCGGTACAGTTAAAAGACGCTCTAATGCTTTGTTCACATCTTATATCCCAGCACCGGTTCTGACACCTCGGTGGCATGAATCGACCCATGCAAGCCAACACGCGTACGGATTAGACCGTCGAGAATTCGCCACGACCCTCACTCTCTCACTTTAATGTGCCCTTGCCCTGTCGCCCAGAAATCCAGAGCTAATTGAAAAATCTTTCATGGATACAAAGAGCCTAAAAAGAGTTTCGTGTGGCCGTCACTGCTGACAGCTGATGAGGCAATGCCAAGCGGCCACAGCGCGACTGGTAGCATGGACAACAGCCACTTGGCAAGTTGACATTGTGAAAAGAACGCTTTGAAACCTATGCATAAACACTGAAAAAGCCTCGCGAGCGCACTGGCGCTCATGCATCCCAGTAGATGCAAATGCCGCATCCTGCTGGCAGAATCCAGCATTGATAGAATCAGGGCGCATGTTCTCTCAGTGTTGGTATCTCTGGCCTTGCAGCCTCACCCAATAACCTGTCTCAAAAGCCTTGTAAAGCTGCGCTGTCAACGCGTGTCCTGTCTCACATCATGGTCTTAACAAGGGAACGTCGTAAAACCAATATCATTCCAGAGGAACAATGAAGTGATTCTGCTCCCTGCAATTGTGTTTCAATGGAAAGAAAAAGTGAGAGAAGAATGTCAAGTCTTCTCCTCTTATCGATTGTTTCGCAATCACACACGGTCCCACGTCCTCAAACTCAATTTTCCCCACGATACGCCCACAAGGGTGCGTGCTCACCCTGCCCTTATTATCACGGCTTGCTTCCGACTCGACCACTCGACCAGACTTCCGGTTTCTCAATTACCTTGATAGCATGAAATATTGAAAAACGGTTAAGAAATGTGGCCAAGGTTTTATCAACTACTATACCATTGTCATCTTTTTCTTTGCTTCAGGAGAGTCGAATCGTATCATACAGCACGGCCCTCACAGTGTAGCGTGTAGCTTGCCTCGCCTCGGCGGCGACAAAATGTGGCTTGCTCTGTTCGCCGCAGCATAAACGCCATAAAGTCTAGAACATAACGGCACCCGTGAAAACAAGCTTCATTCAATTATTATTCCCGGCGCACATGCCGCCGTTTAAGCTACATCAAAACATGGTACAACTCCATCAAGAGCAACACAACCCTCAACGATTCAAACCGCATCCCCTTTCCTTTTCCACAGTTCCCTTTTAGCCCTACTCTCCCTCCTCCCCTCCCATCTTGGCAATCCACTTGTTCATGTGAGAGTACTTGTCCTCGAATGTCCGCTGCAGACGCTCCCCCGCCTCGTACATGGGCTGGCCGGGCTTCCAGTACGTGAAGCAATTGTCAAAAATCTGCCGCACGTCGGCCGCAAACTCCTCGTCGTCCTTGTACATCTTGCCGTCCATCTTGCTTTTAATCGTCATCAGGTCCATCGGCCGCTTCACCTTGTCCAAGTAGTCGGGAACGCCGTCCTCTTCGGGCTCGACGGCATCGCGAAACGGACCAACGAGACGGGTCCAGAAGCCCGGCCCCGACAGCATGCGCGTCAGCAGGTCCGCGCAAAAGTCCAGCTTGGACGCCGTCGAGAATGTGCGCCCCTCGAGGTACGCCGCCCCGGATCGTCTCTTTTGCGGCTTGGGCAAGGGCGTTCTGTTCTTGGCCGCCGGTGCCGAGTCTGCGCGAACAAGGGCCGCTGGTTGCGCAGGCACGGCACTCACGCGTCTATTCCGTTTAGCACTGGCAAGTGCGTCCTCGTCGTCTGCGGCCGCTAGATAGTGTACATTTTTCCGCGTTGCTGTTCCTTGTGATCGATCGCCGAGGCTGTTGCGCTCGAATGAGCTCATGGCAACGACCAGCTCGCTCAGCACCTCTTGCGGCAGCGACTTGGCAAACTCAGCCCTCGCGGCCGATGATCTCATATACTCGGCTGTCCACGACAGCAGAAGCTGTCTAATCGCCGAGCCCTCTGGGGCTTCCTTCCAGACCTGGACCAGCAACGGCGTGGAAGGTATGCGCGATGTACTTCTCCTGCATTCCGTCATGGCGTCCAGAGTCCGATCGCATAGCCCTTCGATCTCGAGCTTATATCCTAGGTTCCACAAGTTGACAAGCGCTTCGTATGACGGTGTCACTCTCAGGTCGGCAATAACATCCCCTGTAAAGAGAAAATGCTGCGCCAGACCAAATACCTGCACCGACGTGTCAGGCAGTTTGACAATGTGCTCGAGATTCACTTCGTTCTCGTGCTCGGCGAAGTATCTTCTGTAGTAGCCGCTTCTGTAGCATAGAAAGTCCTTTTGCAGACCAAAAGGCTGCTCATCTGGGCCAACCAGTAGTATTACAAAGGTCGGGTGCGGTTTCCTATTCAACGTAAGAGCAGCAATTAACAGTCCGCACTTCTGACAACTTACAGCCATGAAAAACCTGGGGCGTTGGCTACCACTTTGACCGGTATCGCGTCAACGGCTGATTCTTGCTCGGGGGGTGGCTTTTGCTCGGGAGTTGGTTCCGGCTTGATAGCTGGTTCGGGCTCGGCGGCGGGAGCCGGCTGGACTTCCGCGGGCTGGATCTCCTTTGATGCCACCTCAGCGACTACCACCATGTCTTCCAACATTGTCAACCTCCTATCAGCCGGTACAGTTAGATCTCGGTTGAGTGAGTCGAAAGACCGAGGGCTGCGGACAGCTGCTAGCCGAGAGCCAAAGGGCAGCAAACAAATCACACCACCAGCGTCCACTCCGGCTTCTGGGTAGCTCTCCATTGCCACCGCATCTCTTTGAGACAGAAAATGAGATCCATGATAATTTTCGAACGACAAAAATGAGACCCATGCATTTTTAGATGAAAAAGGATGAATTCGAGGTATCCGTGTTGGGGTAACGTACCTCTGTCTGCGCGCTCTCGGCTCTTTGTCTAAACCAAACGATCATTCGCAGAGCCATATGCCCTCCAATAGCGTTCCAATTGACTTTTCTATGTTTATTTGAGTGTAAGAAGCCCCAAGCAGATGAGATGCCGATAATTGGCACCAATTCGCCGTCATAACCGATGACTTGGTTGGGACCCTGTTACTGTGAGTGAGTGGCACTAGAAATTGCAAACGGTTGTATGATTACGTAAGCATGAGAACTTGCAGGGTATGAGACCATCTTGACTGGCATTGCTCAATGTATTTTCGAAGGAAACATTTTTTAGGTTTTCCGAGTCTCACATTCAGACTGCATGGCATTTTGAGACTTCAAGGATTCCGAATTCATCACAAGGAAGCTGCCGACTGTTGACTGGGTCGCATCCGCTACGCAAGATATCCAAACCTTTCGACACAAACAAAACCCATTGACAAGAGTGTTCTTCGAATGCGTGGTAAAAGGCCTCTGCGGCCTGAATACGTATTCCAGGAACCATTCACGCCATGCAAACTATAGTAAGCTGCCCATTGCAAGGCCAAGCAATTTCCCTTCCGTGTGTTTTGCATATAGAGCGTACCGACAGCTTGTCTGTGCGAGGGCGTTGATGCTGGCATCGCTGAGGAACTCTGCCAGCACCAAAAGAACATCATTACGGAGCTTGGCGAGCGACGCCGCCGGCATTGCAGATATCGGAGGTGATGGGTGACTATTAAAAACGGGGCGATTTCATCTTTGGGATGTACGGAGTAGAGTAAAGGAAAATGGTTGAAGCGGTTGTAGATTTCGGATGCGGGTGCACAAAGGAAGTTCAAGTTCACGTTGCGCCGGTTTCTCAGATAATTTTATTAGGCACTTGATCAGCCATCACGCAAGCCACAAGAGCAAAACTGACTGCACCATTTCACAAGACCATCAAGCGGCAATAATATATTCTACGCCGTAGACCGCTTTAGATGGTCATAAGCTGAGGCCCGGTACCGTGGTGATCGTGCCGAAGCTACCAGACTCTACGGTATCTGTGACCATGCTACAGATACGGATAGTCACTGTTGAAAGCTGACCAGTCTTGAGACTCTGTTGCAGCCTTGCAGATCCACTTCATCTGATCGACTTGTTAGATGCATACTCCGAAGACGTAGACCTTTTATAGGGACGGCGCGTGTATAACGCTTGAGGGCGAATGTGTCCTTAAGCAAAAACATTTTCAAGGTTTGTGGTTTGTAAAGGTGATTCAATAATGAATCCCTGCGTGGTAGGTGTAGATCAACCGAGGTTTTGACACATACCTCATCCATGAGCGGCCAACTGCTTTACATGGCGGCCGTGGACGTTGATCGATGGATAATGCAGAAAGTCGTTTCGCAGGATATTTCTAGGTTCATCTTTATCCCCTATATTGACCCCTGCTTCCCGATAGATAGTTACAGCTCGAACTAGACTCATGCTGCGACGATGGGGAAAACATAAGCAGCAACTGAGCTGTAGTTGCGAAAATAGAATAGAAGAATGCAACATCTCATATCAAATTGAAATGCCCGATATCAGTTGAGGCCGCGACACTACTCGGCTCTCATAGCCCCTGATATGGGCTATCACAACCCCGCACAGAGCTCGCAAATCTCCTCCCTAATGAGGAGTTACTCGATTCCATTAGGATTTGAATCAAACCCGCGCAGCCCTGCGCAGGGCCGCGTAACTCACCTCGCAAGTAGTACGCGGGGGGTGGATGGGGGGAGGCTCAGCCACCACACACACAGAACACAGCCTCGCCAAACAGGAGCAAAGCAGTTGACGTCAAAGTGGCTTGCCAGAAAAGAGGAATGTGTTACGTACGTCTGCTCGGGTATCGGCAACCTTGATTGCGCTATATCCGCATCGAGGCATAAAGACTAGCAAAAATCCACGATGCGGAAACAGCCTTGACGCGCGGGCTGATAGGCCGACTTATACGGGTGCCTAACCCGGGCGGGCGCGCGGGGCGGTTTCATTCGTGGATTAACCCAGCCAGGCGGCAGCCTGATCATGTATTATTGATTTCTGCCTTGAGCGCGAGGCGGACTTACTCCAATCATGACATCTTTTTTCCCCGTGTGATTGTTCGTCATTGAAGCCCGCTACGTCTTGGTAGCTACTTATACCTTGGGCGCTTGAACCCACATCACGCCGCAACGCCCGAAAACCACAAAGCTCACATGTGCCTCTGTTTCCGTCGTCGTCGTCGACCATCATTCAGATACCGGCAGCTTCAATCAGCAGAGACCCTCCTCGAAAGCGCCCGCCCCTCGCCAGTCCGACTCGCCAGCCGCCCGCACCACACCATGGGCGTCTCCGCCTCCGCCGCTCCTCCCGCGCAACCTCCTCCTCCTCCTCATCCTCCTCGACACCCCGCTGCTGCTGCCGCCGCCGCGGGCTTCGCCGAGACGACGTCGCCGTTTTCTCAGCAGCGCGAGCGCCTCATCCTCGAGCTTCTCCCGTTCAAGGACGCCGGCAAGTTTCACGAGTGGCTGCGCGGCGGGCCGGTGCAGGGCTCGTGGCGCGAGTTCCAGCGCGACCTGCTCGCGCGCGTGCCGGCCGACCGCCCGGACCCGGACAAGGCGAGGATGGCGCAGGCGACCAAGGACGCCGTCAACGCGCGGTCGCAAAAGTTTCTCGTCTACCACCCGGACAAGAGCGGCTGGTCGCCCGAGGACCATTATGTCCGGTTCATGACCACTGTCATTCTGGATTCGCTGCTGGCGAATCTGTGGTCTGATTCGGACTGGAAGAAGAGGAACATTGACATCTGCAAGGCTGTGTACGAGGTGTTATTCTTTCTCAAAGCGTCGCATTATATGAACCAACAAGCTCCACCCAGCTATTCGGACTAGCAGCGCGAGTGTCTATGTTTGTCAAACAAACTCTGTACACTCTATGCATTTGGTTAATCGCTGGTGTCTGGACTTGGCAAGAAACAGGCCCAGCCGTCGGCAGGGAACAAGCGGTACTTCGTTCTCACATGAAAGGCTTTGTATTCTTGGTGCTAAGTAACATGATGGTCGCTCTGCGAGAGCGGTGGTATATAAGAATTGATGCAGTAAGAACTCGGTTGTTCAATCAGCCTCCTTTTTGCAAATCGCTTTACATTCTGTGAATCTTCTCCTCATTCATGTACTTCTCGAGGCCAGAGTTGAGGTGAGCCCACCACTCAAACAGGAAAGAGTTGCAGATGAGCTTGAACCAGGGGGTGAACTTGAGGCTGGGGTCCTCGAAGAGCTGTTTGAGGCGGTCGGGGCTGACGTATTGGGTAGCCTGAACTTCGTTGGGGCTGGGGTTCAGGTCGACGTTGGCCTTGATGAAGAGAATGTAGTCGACTAAATGCCACTGGTTAGCCTGTATCCAAGAGGAAGACGCGTGAACTGGCTCGTACTCTCGTGCTCGCCCCATTTGCCATCGCTGGGGGCCTTGTAGTGGATGCGGGTCAGGAAGCGAAAGTTTTCAATGGGGACCTGCTCCGTCTTGATGCCCAGCTCGTGGTCAAGCTTGCGCTGAGCGGCGCGCTTGACGCCCAGGACGGCGTCGGGGAGGTTGGAGCCCGTCTCGCCGGGGATGCCCAGCGGGTGAGAGCAGCAGGTGTTTGTCCACATGTCGGGAAAGGTAATCTTCTCGGAAGCGCGCTGCTGGAGGAGGAGCTCGTTCTGGTCGTTGAAGAGGAAGACGGAAAAGGCGCGGTGCAAGAGACCCTTGTCGATGTTGGTCATGAGATGGCCTGGGGGGCAAGAATCGAGTTAGCGATTTGAGTCCGCGTGACAGGCGCGAGCGGTTTACGCCGACACGCCAGGCGGGCAGGAATGTGCGACGAGATGTCTAACGTGGGCTACATGCGATTGATAGCACGTACAGAGTTTCTTGCTTGCCTGACCAATAGGCTTGTCGTCCTCGTCGAGGACGATGCAGACCTCGTCCATCAGACGAATCTGCTCCTCATCGTGGCCGGACAGCGCCTCGGAGGTGGTGTCAATGTCTGGGAATAGGCGGAGAATAGTATCGGCAGTGATGGGCTGGGCTGCCGTGGTGGTGACCGTTGTCGTGGTAGACATGGTTGTCGGTGTGGCAAAAGGCGGGGAATAACGGGCGCGCGCAATGCTTTAGGACGTCGCTAGAGGGCAATTTGTACAGGTATGAGCTCGGATTAAAGAAGGATAAATCAAAAAAGAAGAAATAATAACAATAAAGGAGGGTCGCGTAGTGACAGCCGCGATAGAGACGAAGCGTGGGGAGAGAAAAGTTGGTTAAAAAAAAAGGGTTGGTGGAGTGAAGCGTCAGTTTAATGGTAGCGGTTTAATGGTGACCCCTCATCCCCACAATCTATCCAGTCTTCAAATGAAGTATTGACAACTGCAAGTTTGCCCCTCCTCCTAAACTTTCAGCTGGACATGTTCCCTATCCCAATGCATATTTAATTATCAGCCAGCCACCGGGTCAGCTCGTTGTTGTACTTACCGTGTTCGGGGTCATCTCGAACTCGAGTTCGGGACAATACCCCGCACTGATACGAATTGCTCCGGCCAGTGCGCACTCGAATGGCGGCCCGCTTCAACACTGCCAACCGAAGCAACATCTTCATAGGCGACTCGGGAAAATCACTCGAGGTACAGAAAGAACAAAGTCACTGATATACGAGTCAATCATGGGATTGGCTGGGGTCAATGAACTCACCAAGTAGAAGATATCGTCACAGGCGCAACGCGCATGCGTTGCCGACACTGTCTTATTGCTGGATGTAGCATAAACCGGCTGTACATGGACTTGAGTTCCAATGCTCTCGATGATTGTGATGTTTACATCTTCCTTGTATTAATTTCATTCATGGGGGCTACTTTTTGCATCCTCGGCGTCCTCGGCTCCTTGGGTTTCGTCGTAGCTATGGTATTCCTCCTCTGCCTCCTCTTCGTCCTCGCTTCGGCCGACGTCCTGTCCCAGAATAATATCCTCACTGCCCTGCCACTGTGGAGGCGGTGCCGGGAGAGAAGCCTCATCTTCATCTGCCCAGCCATAGTCCTCATCCTCGCTATCAGGCACCTCGAGCTCCGTCTGTCCGATTTTGCGCTTCTGATGCGCCGCAGCCGCCAACTCCATCGGGTGGCTCGCCTCGTACTCGACACCTCGCACGCCCACCTGCGCCAGATTTCGTACAATTGTTAGCCAAATCACTGCAGGGGCATCTGAAGTGAGCATGCATGATAGCACCTACCGATTCCACGGTGAATGCTGAAGCATTGCCAACCACGTCCATCATCGCGTGACCATCCACTTGTTGCACGCCGGCCAAAAAGACACTGTGCGGTTTTCTGCCCTCCCAAGACCAATTTCTGAACAACGCGATTCGTGTAGATATTCCTTGCTCCCAAACCGTTGCGTTGACCGCCGGGACAAGAGCAGCCCCGTGCTCTGACTGCATCTTGGTGGCGCACTGGGACAGGATCACGACGGCGCAGTTTCGAGTTGCAGCGAGCTTGTTGAGGAGCGACATTATGGTCTGAAGAGCTAGCATCCGTTTTTCGGACGGAGTGGTGCCTGCCCATTTCCAGTCAGCACACAGGGTGGTCACGAATGGGGTTTGCGTACCTGGGGGCTGCTTGGCCTTTTGCTTGCTGACATGCGACCGAGGCAGCGCCGAATTTATCAAAGCAGAGACGCAGTTGACAACTATCAAAGATGTGCCTGCTGGGATCGTTGTGCTAGAAGGGCGCGATAGAAGCGCCAAGAAATGAGGGAGCGTAAAGCAAGAGTAGCGAGTGAAGTTATCGCCGTTTGAGGCCTTCTCTGTAGAAGCCGGGTCTGTGACATGCGTTTCTTTGCTCAGCTGAATCTTTTCCAAAGCAGCTGATAGTCTTTCATCTGGTGTCTTCTGGAAGCAATCTGTGTGATTGAAGAATTAGTGACCGATGCGTCGGCGATGCATGCGCAAACGTGTGCTGGAACTAACCAATCCAGACTGCACCACCGTCTTTGCTGAGAGCATTTGCGGCCAACTGGGTTCTGCATACAAATTAGTCCATAAAATGCATGGTTTTTGAGAATCTAATTCTCACGCCAGAGCTGTTTTTCCGCTGCCTGGAGGACCCCATATCTCCGTCACCTGCCCGCGTCTGATACCACCAGACGGGGACTTTTCACGACCATATATCTGGGACGGGGCTGATAATGGCACCAGAGTCTCATCTAGAGCCTTTATTCCCGTGGATATGCAATCTGAGCCCTCCTCTAGCTCCTCGAGCACCTGGGACGCTGACACAGTTGGCAGCCGATCTGTTTGCAGGTTAGCTTGGGCTTTTGAGCTGCGTACTGGAGAAGTCATCATACGCGTATTTGATATATCAAAACTGGCAATGTCATTGCCATGAATTGAATAATAGTCCATTATGTGGCGACATGGTCTTGAAAACGCGGTGGACTTGACGTACTCAAAAGGCAATCGACCCTACGCCGCGCCAGATCGCGAACTTGGCACGTGGATCACGTGATCAATCAACCAAGCGAGAAGTTGTATTTGACAATAACTAATGAAAATAGATAGCGAGAAGTGAGATGGTGCCTCCTATGGTTTTTTAGACTGTGCTCGGAATCGAAGTTGGCTTCAATCGCTGCAAGACAGCACTGCCTGTTTGGGCTTCCAAGTCGCCAAGTACCTTGCTCCAGCAGACAACTAAACTACAAATCGAGGCCTATCTAATATTAGAACTTTTCACAATTTTCCAGACTACTTTTGTCAAAGTCTTTCTCTCCGTATTTTGCCTCTTAGCTCGTGCTAAACCTTTGTTTTTGCGGTTGCGGCTTTTCCCATCGTGGAGGACTCTCAGCACAATGACTTGATGAAAGTCCCAAGCCAACTCTACCCAGCCAAGTTGAAGTGTGGGGAAGTTGGCACTACAGGTCATCGGCTGAATGCCCGGAGCATAATGGAATGGCAAATGGAATGAGGTACATTGAGCAAGTAGTCTGGCAAAGAACAGACTTGTTGCGGAGCCAGGCAGCAACCTGAGTCGGCTATGCTTGTATGCATGCATGATGGAGTGAGTGGCTATACGGGTCGGGGCTCACTTTGGCGAAATTACCTGGATCAATGTATATGGAAAGCTGAAACGGCCTGCGCCGTGGGGTCTCCTAAAGACAGCAACAGAACCAAGAACTGTGCCGTCGGATATAACCTTGTCAGTATAGAAGCGCTCACAGCAACATAAACGAGGAGTTCTGGCCGGCAGATGCGCGGACTGGTTCAAGCGAATCAGTAGGTGTAGCTCATTGTGGCCTGGCAAACCGCACTAGGGCACTCTGCGATGCCCTTGTTGGAATTGGAACACAGGGTGGTAGTATTACAAACCCACTGACGAATGTGACGAACAAAGAAAGTCTTCTAGTCTCAGTTTGTCATCTGCAACGTTGGCTTGCATAGGCATCTCGTCGATTGACCCGCAAGCAGAAACTAAGATGGCGTAATTTCAGCCGGAAACAAGACGATTTGACCTAGTTTTCACGTTGGTCCATTGCCCGAAATTCATTGCCCAATATTGATTTTGGGTATTTCTTTTCCATCTCTCTCATTTCTGCCGACTCCCCCGCCCGGCTAGACTGCGGGGTTCGCCATGTTGGCCAGCACGATCCGATAGCCATCCGGATCTTCAAAAGTCTTGCCCTTTTGGTCCCAGTACGGGTTGAAGCTGGCCACGGCCTCGAAGCCCTGCGTCTGCATGCGCGCGACGGCCGCGCGGAACGCAGCGTCGTCGGCGAGGTAAAAGACCAGCAGGTTGTCCTCGGTCGGGGCGCGACCCGCGACCTGCCCTCGCCTGGTCGTGAACTCGAGGTGGTAGGCGGCGCCCCGGCGCCCCAGCATGACGCCGTCGAAGCCGGCGTGGTCGGCGAAGCGGAGCAGGACCTCAAAGCCCAGGCCGTCCCGGTAGAACGGGAGGATGGCGTCGATGTCGTCGGTAGGCCGCGCAACCCGAAGATGTGCGGTGGGCGGAGACATGTCTGAATGGCAAGGTTGAAGATTAGGAAAAGATGAGTATGCCAAAAAAAAAAAAAAAGGTCTGACGAAAGGTTTCCACCCGCTTTCCACATTGAAAGTATCACTCTATTTATCCAGCAATATTGAGAGGAGAATCCGCCTTGTAAAACCGAGCCCGGGTTAGTTCTTTCCCGGTCGTGTTACGGTACTGTGCCGGAGACACGGCATCGTTTGGCGCCGTGCAGCGCGGCAAGATGTTCCATAACTCCGAGATGAAAGTGTCCGACTGGCCAGGAGAACAGTTTGTCGAAACTACGAGTACACTCCTTGAGCCAGGATGTTGATCAACTTTGGTAATGCGAGTGACCTTGTACTCGGTACATGTACGGATTAGTAAAGTCTCACTGACTCTGGCTCATTGAGACGTCACGCGCGTGCCATCCTTGCTCCTCAGTCATAGCATCGTCACATCACCCGTGATTATCATTGTCTAATTTTCTCATCACATTACTGATGGCAAGTGCGAGCATAACATGACGTACTGGTACGCGTGAATATGGCAGACTTTTGTTGGGAAGCATGCTCTGCGACATGACAAGAAGGGGGCGAGGTTGATCTACCCCAGATCTAGAGCCACCGTCAGAAGCCGATGTCACCATCTCAATTCCCGTCAAGAGTGACAATATCAGTAGCGCAGTGTGATATTGATCATCCAGGGCCGCTTGCTAAAGAAACCCTCAAAGACGCTTTTCGACCAAAGGGTAAAATAGAGACACACCCGAATTTAGCGGTCTAGCTGGGTGGCTTCTGAATAAAGCCCCGCTGGGTGAGGTCGTTAAAATAATTTTGCTCTTGCACCCCTCGTTACGAGTAATGAGCAGGTAGACTACAGGAGGCGTATCACGAATGGCGCCGAGATTAATGCCCCAAACTGGGTCTCGTTACCTTTGCTAGGGTACCTGACGTCTGTACTAATAATCAGACTTTGTCAAGCAGACCGACACTTTATTACGGTTCATATTAGCTATTTTACAGCAGCCGGCACGGGAGAAAGAGGCTGGCACGCGAAAAGAGGCTCGGAGCCAAGCTTTTTAGCCCTGCAAGCCCGACTTTTTTGGCGTGCCCGTGAATACGTATCATTTTGGAGGCGTTGATTCAGCCTGGCCGCGGGCCGCCGACCTCAACCTCAATTTTCATTCGGGCAGGTGTAATCAGATTCCGAGATGTGCGGAGCTCCTGGAGTTGCACTGCAGCAAAGCAGTATTTCGCATGTCAGAGATGCCGATCCTGTCACCATCAAAATGGCCGTGCGTAACGGGACCGACGCCGATTCCTGATGCCATGAGCTGCATGGAGGGCAGAACTGGGTATAGCGATACGTCATGAGCATGGCTTCGCAGTTCTGTGTGCTCCTTTATTTCGCAAGTTTTTTTTTTTTTTTTTTTCAAGTTACCCCTGCTTTCTCAGCGGAATGTGCGGATTTTAAGGCATTTCGAGAGCCCAGAAAGAAGCGGCCCCATTGTCAACAAGAAAGACTCCATCGTGCTTTGGAAAGACCCCCTTTCCCCCCTCCCCGCCCCTTTGCCTCCCTCTTGGAGGGGGGTTTGATAGAGATTGCTGTGACCTTGGCTTTTCAATGGGCCCTGCCAAAAAATTTGCAGAGGACAAAAGGTGGACAGCAAGGTCGGGCAGCTACGGACTGTGACCCCGGGGAGCCGCCGAGCGACGCGAGACGACGACGATGATGATGTTCATCGTTGCCAAGTACTGGTACCTGGACCGCCTGTTGTCCTTGCCGAAAGATGAGGGGGACGCTGCGGTTGAAACATTTTGCTTTCATGCCCCCAGCGGGCGAGCTCCATCCACGGGCAAGGCGAGCAACAAGGCGAAGTGTGGGAAGGACGGGGGCTCAGACTAACAAAGACGACGTCAATTTCGACAAGGCTTCTCTCGGCGAGAAGCACCGAGGGGCGTTTATTAGAGCCAACTTTTGTTGTTCTCACCAAGGAAACCAAGCCGGTTTTTGCTGATTCTCCACACACAACGGCCAGTTGTGTGCAGAAACCGCTTTAAAAAAAGACTTTTGGGATATACTGCGCAAAACAAGGACTTGTTTGAATTGAGACGGAAAGCGCGCGTGCACGCACAACACAGACAAAGGCCCCTCGTACAGATACACACAAAGGAAGCATAAGATTGGAGCGGCCGCCCCGTAATAACCAGGAGGGAAGCACGGAAGATGCGAGGCCAGCTGAGGAGTGAGGGGTAAAGGCTAAAGCAGAGCCGCAACTGTTGATGCCTTGCCTGGTGTAACAAGCCAATGGGGAAGAATGGGCAAAACAGAACTGGGGTAGTCTCAGCTGGATGGATTTCATTACGAGGCATCACCAACTTGGCAGATGCAGGGAGAGACGGGCTCGTCATTGGGCGGACCAGAGCTTTTTTCCCCATAGGGCCAACTTTTTACTTATTCATGCGGTTTACACACGCCCAACGGCCTTACCGAGTTGGTTCTAATTTTAGCGGCTGGCACAAGGCACGCTGTGGGTTAGGTAGTGGGAGGCTTTACGGATAACGGATACTGGTAATCTGTATGGATTATCCGTAGTCTTTCTCTTTCTGGATCTTTTTTTTTTTTTTTTTTTTCTTTGGCCAGGTGCGAGACTACCGGCCCCGGTTGAATCGGATCGAGGGGGCAGCGCTTTCCTTGATAAAATCTACATTGGTTGCAAAGGGCCGATTAACGGGCAGTTGACGCAGGCCTAAAGACAGCGTCAATATCCGTACCAGCAGACGCAAAACAATGGGACAACAGGGGGGTCGCCCGAACAAAGCGCAATCGTCAGTAAATATATTGCGTTCGTAAAAGAGATGTACTTTCAGTGTTGTACGGAGAATTAGATGCCAAAAAATCTTTTCGCCTAGTTACAGAAAAATAAAGAGCGCCCGGCAACACCGTCCTCTTCTTTCGTCCATTATAAAAGACGAAACTGGCCCCGGCATAAAAACGCCAGACAATGCCGAGGAGAGGTTATCGGTGATACTGGGCGAGGGCATGGCGGGGAAGACTTCAAGGACAAGGCATCCACGGAGTATTGCCGTAGCTGAGAATACATTGCATCTTTTCTTTTTGTCGTCGTTGTTAATTTGCATTGTTTTTAAAACTCGGTAGCTTGCATTGCAATGGCTGAAAAGGGACCCAGAGGACTTGTCCTTTTCTGCCAATCAGCTTGTTGCTGGAAGACGGTCCATGTATCATTTTCACCCCAATGTATCCTGGACTTGGGCTCTCTTATTGTCTACACTAATTCGACCCAAGTTGTTGATTTTTGTTGTTGTTGTTGTTGTTGTTGTCGTACTTTAGTACCACGCCAACATCAATTTCCTGTACAGATTATTTCGCTGCCTCTTGTTATCGGATACCGAGCGCCGAGCGGAGCCCCGCGTCTCCGCCAGGGTTCCGCCACAGAGGCTTTTACGGACTTTGGAGTGAAACGTCAAAGCTGGCGCCTCTTCTCTCTTGGTCCGAGTCTTGAGACGGCCGCAAGTTGGGCACGTGGCCAACTATTCCTCCTGCTGTCAGTCATCGTGGAACAGGGCGCCCTAATAATCCCCATTGGGGTCATGGCCAGCAGCTATCCCGCAGAGCTCTGGGCTCAAAACCCCGGGCCACCGCGTAGTGGCATGGACCACCAGGCGATAACTACCTAGTTACTGGTATGTACGAGTACGCCTTGCCCCAAACCCGCTCCCCGCTCCCCGCTCCCTGGGATATGGAATATTCAACTTGCTTGAGGTGACTATTACGTATCATAGGCTCGGCGGGCAGACTGGCGCCGACAAAGACGCCACGGGCTGTTGCGATTCCATACCAAGCTCAATTTTCAATCAATTGATTATCGGCAGCAGAGGCATCCAGTTTGTCGACAACGTTTACATCTTCAAACAATAGCTGACGTGGCAGACACGACATGCAACGGACACTAGTTAATTTGATTAACTGGACCTTGTCGGGCGCTGAGCGGATGGCTCTTGGCATGTGAGGCACAGCATCGCGGGGGGGGGAGGGATCGTTCCAGAAGAATCGAATTGACCAGTTGTCACCCCATTTCGACTCGAGGTCATCCCGCGACATTACCGCACCAAGTGGACCTTGGACGGTGACACAGCCAAACAATACCTTTGTATCGCATGTTGTGTGTGCATGTTTGCGTGTATCTGCTGTGAACTACCCGCAAAAGTTTACATGCAGGCTACCAGCTGCCAGCTAGTTAGCTATACTAGGTAGACCAGGCGGCTGGGGAGTGTGCGTGCGATTGCCCTGTTTTGGTCGACCGTCCCAGGATGATTACCATGTCTCTTTTCTCTTCCTTTTTTTTTCTTGCCAAACTGTGAGGGCAAACTGCTTCTTTGTTGTACTTTTTCGGGGCCCGGCGTCCAGCTATTGCAAAGTCAATGGAATCGTTCGACCCTGCACAGGCCAAGCCCGACGCACCGCGGCACTGCTCCGGACCCAGCCATTCAGAGACATGGTGGTCAAGAACAGCAAACGGTCATTGTCTTGAAGCACTGACAATAGGCCTCTTTCTTTGAACAGCGCACGGGACAAGAGTCACCCCATGGGTCCTCTCCGCGGGGGCAGAAAGATCAATCATAGCAGAGTGGCGGTGGTGCTTTGGTTTCTTGTTCGCATGTTGGCCCACGCTCCTGCCATGTTGCCCCGGACCCCGATCCGGGCCTGGCGCAGATTCCTTCACCATTGTTGCTCATGGCCCGGGGGGGTCGTCAAGGGCTCCTAGGCAGAACCGAGTACGGATAGAGCAAACATTAAAGGACAAAAGGCCGTCGAAGAGACACGCGGCCCCCACGACGCCGGCTTCTCTTCGCAGTTGAACTCCTTAGCAGGGCGGATAAACGATGCCGGCGTTTCTGTTGACCATGGAAATTGGTCGGAGCGCTGCACGAGTAAGGCCAACACTAATCTTTACTTTTGGCGTCTGCTGGCGCATTGTATCGTGGCATGCCTATAATATCGTAAGAATAATCTGTCCCTTAAAGCTGGATTAATTGTCATGATCATGACAGGGACGGAAAGGGGTCCTTGGCTACAATGCCGTATGCAGGGCCATGCTGCATTACCCGGGGAGCGCGATAGCTGTCATGACTTGCTTGGCCTGTTCACCATGGCCTAAATAATTAGACTATTCTCTTTGTTCTGCAGCAAGCCAATTCCAAGCTGCTCTGGCGCCGGCCTCCTTTGTTTGTCACAAAACTTTCAGGGGGCCGAGGGCTTGGAAAAAGGAGGCCGGGTCGCAATTCGTCGTCTCGTTACTGATATGCGCTGGGCGTTATTTCCCTTCTCGCCCGCAGGCCCTTCCAAATGGCAGGCATAGCAGGACACTTGGCACCACACAGCAAGCACTATTCATTCATCTGGCGAGGAGGCAGCATTGACTGGGCAGGGGAAGGGGGGGGGCATGGACTGGGGGGTGAGTTGGGATCCCGAAGTTCCCCGCCAGTCAGACGGCCGCGTCGGCTTGAGACGGCGCGACCAGGGAGTGCCAGTAGTGCCAGTAGATCTCAGATCTTGCGCCGCCCCAGAAATGCCTAAAGAGGTTAGGGGATGCGCATCTTGCCCCCCCCTAAAGAATTTTTTAAATGGCCATCATTTTCGAAGTACGGGTTAGAAAATCCCCAAAAAGCTTGGCGGGCCACGGCGAAGCTGGGTGGTGCTGTTCAAAGTCTTTGGCCATAAGCTGGGGTAGTTGCGTCTTTTTCACATGTTGAGGCGGAAGTGTCATCATGGTCAAGAGTCTAGATGTCGTTTGCCGACAAGAGAAAAAGAACATGCCCAAGACGAGAATATGAATGCTCATTTTCTAGCCCCTGGGCGCTATTTCTTGGTTGGCTTGGAAGCAAGCAAAACCCCTGCCCGGCACTGCCATGGAGATTCCGGTGCGAGGAGGGTTGACTGGTTGACTGGGTCAAACCGGTGGTGACCTTGTGTGACGACGAGGTGGGCAGTGCTATCTGCACTGGCTCAATCTTGTCTGAAATGACATCGGGCAAGCGATGAGGAAATAGAAATCTTGGCGCCAGAAAGGAACAAAATTAAGACGACAGACACCCCGCAAGACAAAATGGCATGCGTAGCCTGCTACTGCCGTGAACAGACTGGGCTGATTCAAAGCTGGAGTATCTGGGGACCCCGGACCGCCAGCAGAGACATTCCAATTTAGGAGGACAGAACAAAAAGGCTAAATTCTGGACGAAATGGCGCAAGCAAAGGGATTTGGCACTATCGAAAGCAAAGACGTGATAAACAAAGGAAAAGAGGAAAAGAGGCCAAGAGAGCTGAAAAAGAGGCGGCGTCTGTGGCGGCCCGTTTGTCGGTCTGGAACTCTCCCAACGGGACAAGCTGTCACGTACCACTTGGTCGGGTTGCGACAAGGCGGAGGAGGCGAGCACAACAAGAAGAAAAAACAAAGGGATATGACAAACCAAGATTGCGCTATAAAAAAGAAAAAAAAAGAAAGAAAACCTGCCTTGAGCAAGATGGTGTCCAGGGGTCCTGGAGTTATGACTCGAGGGTGAACGAAGAGTGAGTGTTGCTGCGGTTTGTTGGCGGAGAAAAAAAAAAGAATCGCTCCCAACAGCCGAGACATTGGGCAGTCGTACAAGTTTGGAGGGGAGGAGAGGGGGGGCCAACCGCAGGCACTCAACGCTGCATGATTCTTGACAAAAAATCAACTTTATTTTCTATGCGGGGTCTTTTTCTCCCCCCTATGTTTGGTTAGATTTACAAAGGATGATGTGAGCAAGTCGTTCAAGAGGTGGTGAGAATAGATGACGTATCAAGATGACGCCGCATGTGCAATTGTGTTCCCGCACCACATCTGTGCTATTATCCCTTCGATGCACAGTATCCCCCAACGAAAAATACAAATCTACGATCCGGAGGACCTTTTTTCCCCCTCCTTTATCCGGTGCCTCAAAAGAACCCATCGGGAGTTCCATTACGCATCACATCACACAAAATGTCGTCCCATTTGACGGGCCACATTCGCTGTTTGGAGCCCGAACGATACCCCACATAACTCGTAACCTGAACCGCACCAGGAAATCTAGAATTTGTGGAGGGGGACCTGATGATGATGCAGTTATCTATTGGTACGGGAGCACGCAGAATGCATCTCTGTGAGGCGGAGGACAAGAAGGAATTTGAAGACTGTGGGGAGAAGAGGGCTATAATAATAACTGTTTTGTTTGCCTCCGCAAGTGGGCTATTCCTGTATTGCGTGGTGTGGGCTTTTTTTTCTTTATGCGTCTAGGTTTTTTCTTCACGTCGTGGCGCAACTCGATTTGCTGCACTGCGCTGCTTGCGAAAGGACAACGAAAAAGATCAAGGGGTTTGCTGGGAATCAGCCCGCTGTCAGACCCATACATGGTGTCTATTTTGATTAAAAAGGTTTGTCTCTATATTCCCCTGGTGACTTGAGTTTGCGTGCGTGGTCGTGATATGGGGAATCATACGGCGCGACGGTCTGAATGACATGACACAGCGTCTCCCTGCTGCTACCCTGATACTCTGGCCGCATCACCAGCCATTTTTTTCTTTCTTTCGTTGCAACGATGAATTGAGTCTATTGAAATCCGGACTGTTCCATTTTTGCGGATACGAGCCATTGCAGAATGCTACTGAGTACGCCCGTCTGGCGGCTCTGTACCACTTCAATCAGAAGTCGACTTTTTCCCCCACAAATTCTGGACCAATAGGATGACTTTGTTGGGATGAGCTTTTCTTCTCGATTCTCATCAAACAACGGCCCCCAATCCAGTTCAAACACCGTGAGCCGGTTTTTGCGGTAGATTTAATCAAGGTGGGAAGAAGAAGAGGCCGGATGCAACCCTGCGTGTCTGCTTCAATCAGTCAGCCCAATGCACCAGTTAATCAAAGGAGCATGATACTATCAATCTTGGAAAAATTTGCAGCTCCAAGGCCCATCGTCCCGTCATGCAACGTCGACCACATCAACGCTAATGGTAAATAAGGCAAGACCTAGTCAAAAAGGCCAAATTATGACATGCATGACAAAGGGCCTTTTTGCTTTCTGTTAATTTTGCACTCTGTATCATCACCAGATGATGCAGCCCAGTGGTACTCTTCCCCGGTCATGCCCGTCCACCAAGGAGCTCATCCCAGCAGTAATGGGAATGAATTGAGCCGACCCCGGGAAGACCAGACAAGGTGCAAAACGCACCAGTAGAGTGTCTTGCCGTCGATGGCCGCGGGCCGAGCTCCGATCAAACCCCTGCATTTCTTTTTTCTTTTTTCTTTTCTTTTTTCCTCTTTTTTTTTTTGTGTTAACAACCATTCTTCTTGTCCCCTTCGCTTGGGTTCATCTTCTCGCACGAGGACGAAAACACGGGGTAAGACGATGGCGATCCTGTGCACCCATTGTAACTTGCTCATCGGCCCAGGCGAGGGAACGACGTCTGGCCAGTCAGAGCCTTGGTTTGGAGCGTGGGCGGACGTGTTACAGGCGGGCTTATAGGGGTAGATGGCGGATATATAGGGGTAGATGGCGGATATATAGGGGGGACTGTCAGGTACACACAGCACCTGGGGCCGGGAGGGAGTGTCGACAACGGAGACCGAGACTTGGGGCTACCGCAATGGTACAAAAGACTGGCGGTGTTGACTCGTTGAGGTGGTCGTACCAGGCATGTCTCACTTGGCTTCCCCGTCCGTCGGTTTTTGCTGGGAGAGATGGATGATGGAACGCAACCGGGGCGCAGCTTCCCCATGGGCTCGCCAATCCTGGGCCAAAGAGGGCAAAAAGACCCGAAACCGCCAGATGAGGGCCAGACTGCAGAGACGATGGTGTCGTCTCCTTCTTTTCTTTTTTTCTTGTTTTTTTTTTCTTCGACTTTCTACTGGGCCGTTGTGTTGCGGTCTGGCCGGCAGGGTGCTTGCTTCTGTCGCAACCATCCATCTAGCCATTCATGCATCCCAATTCCATGCTATCAAGCCCATCCTGAAAGATGCCTGACCTGGGTCATTTTGCTTGGGCCTGTACTGATATGTGCTCCAATAAAATAGTACTCCGTAGTACTCGGTACGAATAATCTGTACAAGGCGGCAAGTCGTTGTGCTGGCTGGAATGGGCGGCCAATCAGTCCCCAGCACGACAGGAGCACCGCTCCGCCCTTTGCGTTGCTGCCTGGTCACAAAAAGCCCCCCCCGGCCAGCCTCTAGAGTTACTTTTTGGCGCGCGGAGCAGGAAGAGCTGTTTTTTCCCTCGTCCAGTGGAGAAGGCATGCGAAATCTCACCTGAGAATCCTCGTGAGAAGCCCGCCGTAGTGCCGAAGGGGACGGTATCACTGGGGAGAAGAGGAAAGGTGGTGGGGGATGGGCAGGAGGAGAAGGGGGAGGGGTGTGTCGGAAAGAATTTTCTACTTGGGTTATCTTTTCTGCTGCCAAACTGCTAGCACTCTTTCAGGGCTCGTTCTGGCGTGCTGTTGGGCTCGTCCATCTCACTGGATGACTGGATGATTGACTGGGCTGGCTGTCTGGCGCTCTTCTGGGGTTCGTTGGCGCAATCAGGCCCTCCATCCGCCCACCATTTTCTGCTATCAAAGCCTCTCTCCCCAGGGCTGTGCAATCGCACACTGTTTCTTCCCCAGGACAAGCTCTAGCTGTCTCGGACAGTGCTGCGTGGCCCCAAAAACTCCACAACCCACCACGAATGCCGCAGTCGTCTCGCCCCAGTTTTTGGGCTCTGGGGGGTGTGTGACTGGGCGCCCAGGGAGGGGCGTGCACAGCCTAAACTGCGTCTGCAAAAAAAAAAAAAGAAAGAAAAAACAGACTCTGCAAAAAGGTACCTGACCTCAAACGCCGACATGTACCTCGCACGACTCCCGGTGCCTTCGTCCCGCCCACCCCCTTCCCCGAAGCATCTGCTGAGGGCCGCTGTAGGGCTCCTTCAGCGTCCTTCCAGGACTGCGGTGGGCCGCAAGCATGTGCCTGCTCCAGCCTGTGCCATCGCGGTACCTCAAAAGACTCTCCAAGGTGTACCCGTCACCCCCCGAACCCGCCTTTTATAACCTGTCCCTCTCCCCCCATCCCCTCGTGCAGAAAAAAAAAATAAGATTCCGTTTCTTTCCATCCAAACTCACTCCAGCATCTCACTCGCCAACATCAACCACGCACGCTCTCCCAACATTCGTTTCCGCACACGCTTCGAAACAAAACTCGACATTCGACAGCAAATCGTCTAATCTCGTTGTATTCTGAATTGCTCTAGACAACGCCCCAGACTCTGCTTTGCATCTCCTCCGCATCCTCGTCCCCGCAAATCGTTGGGATCTGCTCGCCGCACATCGATCACATGCAACGGGCACAATCAGCGGTCGAGATCTCGAGTCTACTTCAGCAACAACAACAACCCCTGGGCCCCAACTCAACTAGTAACCTTCATCGAGGTGACAGAGACATGGCTTCCGCCGCCGTCAGTATCATCAAGCCCAACGGCCCTCTACCTACCGCCCAGGCTGCCGAGTCCACCAGCACTACGGAGCTGCCTCGCCCTTACAAGTGCCCTCTGTGCGATAAGGCCTTCCACCGCCTCGAGCACCAGACGAGGCACATCCGCACCCACACTGGCGAGAAGCCTCACGCTTGCCAGTTTCCCGGCTGCTCCAAGAAGTTCTCCCGCTCCGATGAGCTAACAAGGCACTCGCGAATTCACAACAACCCCAACTCTCGCCGTGGTAACAAGGGCCAGCAGCAGCAGCATCACCACCACCAGCATCCCGTCCACCACGCTCTGCCTCTACACATGCATTCGGAGGGACTCATGGCTCCTCCCCCGGCTCCCAAGACTATTCGTTCGGCTCCCACTTCCACTCTTCACTCCCCCAACGTCTCGCCGCCTCACTCGTTTGCCTCGTTTGCCTCTCCCCACTCTGGTGCTCACCACTACAGTGACCGCCGCAGCGGCGACATCTCCATGCTCGCCAAGGCCGCCCACCAGGTCGAGCGCGAGAATCTGGGCCACGGCCACTCGGCTCGTCACCACCCTTACTACAGCAACGGTACTCACCACCCTCGCGGCAATCCTGCTGGCCTAAGCTCTTACCACATGTCAAGAAGCCACTCAGGTGAGGATCACGGCGACGATCACTACCACAGTTCGCTCCGCCACATCAAGCGCTCGCGTCCCAATTCGCCCAACTCTACCGCGCCTTCTTCTCCCACGTTTTCTCATGATTCTCTCTCTCCCACTCCCGACCACACGCCTATCGCTACACCCGCGCACTCGCCTCGCCTTCGTCCCTTCTCCGGCTACGAGCTGCCCAGCCTGCGCAATCTGTCTCTGCAGCACGCGACTCCCGCTCTGGCTCCCATGGAGCCTCATCTGGAGACGCCCACCTTTGCTCCAATTTTGCACCAGAGCAATACTCAGCGCAGCAACGGCATGTCTCTCACTGACATCCTCAGCCGCCCCGACGGCAATCAGAGAAAGCTCCCCGTACCTCAGCCTCCCAAGGTTGCCGTGCAGGATCTCCTCTCGGAGGGCTACAATGCCCACAGCGGTCGTAGCTCTGCCACTGGCAGTCTCGCCGGCGGCGACTTGATGGATCGCGCTTAGGAGCCGCCTCACACCCGCCGCGACGACGACTTTACGAATTGGGAACATAGACGGTTAAAGGATAGACACTGGCGTTTACGGCTGTACACGGACAGGCGCTTCCCCTCTGTACCGGCAGTGCCACAGAGAGAGGTAGCCACGTCGCAGGTGTACAAATCTTGCTTTTGAATTGGTTTTCCATTTTTCTTTGATTGCTTGTGGACACTCGCATTCCTTGCGTGACAAAAACATTGGGACAAACCGGATAGGAACGGATTAGGAACGAAACGGATATAGACATCACCACTTCCTGGCGCATCTACACTGTTACTTTTATTTTATTTTTCTCTCTGGCTGCTTTAGCAAAGGGATAATATTTGGACTACTTTTATGGACATGGATAAACCCAGCGCACCCTCAGTAGGAAGCGTCAGACAGATAGCCAAACAATATTCACATATGACAGGCACTTTATGGACATGGAGAAACCCAGCGCACCCTCTGCAGAAAGCGTCGGACAGACAGCCAAACAATACAGACATGGTAGGCACGCCCTTGTTCGGTTGATGACTGTGACTCGTCGACTCATGAAAGCCACTCTGGGCGCAAGCAAGCACACGCACACCAAGATGGGCACAGCCACCCCCGTCCACGCAGGCAGGCAGACACACGGTTTCTCAATTTTCTCACATAAAAGAAAAGTACAGCCCACAACGCCCACAACGCCCACAACGCCCTCAACGCCCATAACGCCCACTCTCGCTCGCCTTGTCCAGCTAATCTGTCCTGACGAGCATGTGCACGATGAAAGTAGACTAGTAGAAAACGTGGGCAGCCCACGGGGTGGCAGTGTGGAGGTCAGACGGTCGGACCCATCTTCATGGGCCGCTGCGCGCCCAGCATCTCGGCCCCAGCGTCGCTCGCCGCACCGCTCGCTCGTTGCATGTCGTCATTCGCTGGACGCGCCAACATTTTCCCGATTTTCGGCAAAGGGGGGTTGACGGATGCTTTTTTTTTTCTCTGCGGCCCATATTACCTTTAGGGTTTTAGAAAGAACGACAAGGGGATGGATGGATGGATGGGTGGTTGGAATGATTACTGGGAATGGTAAAAGGGTGGTAAAAGTAGCAGCGATTGTGGAGTTTCAAACATCAGTTATCGGGGGAAAAAAAACAAACAGGCCATCACAAGGTTTTCTTTTTTTTTTGTTGATATGCCGGTGGAAGACGATGGGATGCAGTTGACAGGTATCGGATGGGATGGATAGAACGGACGGGGGGAACGGGGCGTCCAGATTTGGACCCGGCACGGGATAGAAGAAGAGGGTGGTGGTGGTGGTTGAGGGTTGAGCCGATGACAGGCGGGAGACGGACGACCGGCTCAGAAATTGTGAACCTGGGATGCTGCAAGGTTGGCAGAATCAACTCCCAGAGACTGGAGGTCATTGAGCAAACGTAGCGAACGGGAATAATAAAGAGACGCATAACAAGACGAAAAAGGTACTTTGGCTTTGGGGGGGGGGGGGGCCA